>JAHRHJ020001169.1:0-30878 GCA_019776745.2 Taxus chinensis
AATGGTACTTCTTTATGACTCAAAGTTCTTACACCATCCAGGAGAAAGCTCAATGTACATTGGTTGGGGCCGTATTTCATCACTTATATACTTGAATTAGGTGCTTGTCAGTTAGAAGCACTTTATAGAACACGAATACTCGGTTACTTTAACAGGAGTAAGCTAAAGCCCTACTATAAATAATTCTTCTTGGTGTTTGTAATTTAGATTAGGTTTTCAATTTTGTATTTCCGTAATGTATTTCCTTCATTGTCGATTATGCTTTGTCAATTTAGTTGTTTTTTTTGTGTAATAAGTGTGCTTGCATGCGTGAAGCTAATTACTATGTGAAGAATTTCTTATGTAGCAGAGGACTGCACATACCTTTTGTGTGGGGTGGTTATAGTTATCCAAGTAAAATACTATGGGAATTAAAAGGTGAAAGGAATAAGCTGATACAGGTGTGCTTTAAGTCAAAAGAAGATTGCTTCTCAAAAGTGACCAAGGATGGAAATGAATGAAAGAACAGTATAACATGAGGTAAGAAGAGGCCATGATAACTACCAAGCAGAAGGTACAGTGATGAGGTACTCAAGCGCAAGGGCGCGTGCTGAAGAGAAGTTTATGACCAGAGGGTAGGAAGGTGCACTAGAAGGTTATAGTTGGGGTAAGAAGATGTATCGCATGGAATGAATGAATTTGGTCAATGAATGAGGGGATATTTGGTAGGTGAAGGAGCAATAAATGCATCAAAATTTGAAAAAAAATTATATAAGGATGGAATGCAGATTCATTTTTACCATTGCGACTAAGAGTATTTGAGGAAAGAGCCAAGTGCAAAGAGCTGAGTGATCAGGTTAAGGTGCAAAGGGTGTGAAACCAAGCGTGAAAACCAGATCTGTGTGAAAAGAAGCTTGTGTCCCCAGTGGTGAAGGGTTTGAGCAAAGCAGGGAGATAGAAAAGAGTTAGGTTACAAATTTTCCACCTAGGGCACGATTGAATCGAGCTAGGGTTTGATTCACAAAGTTGCAGAGTTAAAGAGGAGACATTTGCAAGGTAAAAATGGCACCTAAGAAGGCATCTGTAGTAGCAGTAAAAGGAAAGAAGAAGGTGGTCATCGAGGAGGAAGAGATGGCACCTGAAAGCCATTTTTCAGAAATGCAATATCCAAAAGGAGTCATCATTGATCCAGGAATGGGATTCACCCATCAGAAAGAGAAAAGTAAGTGAATACAATCACATGACTTTGGAGAACAAGAAGGAGCTTGATTCCTTGCTCACTGCTAGGATGAACAAGTGCACATGGTAGATGACATGCCAGTTTATGATGATGCAGGTGAGAAGCTTCTGAAGAGAATTGGGGTCTACCAATTATATGAGCTTCCATATTTGGGAAGTATGAGCCCTTGTATCAGTGGCTCATGAGCAGGGTGCACGAGGACTTCTTCTACTTTACAGGACAGAGTTAGAATCTCATCTGCACTTATCTCATCAGTTACAGGTTTGAAGGCCATAGGAGAGGACATAAAAAGTGATCTCGTAGATAAAGCCACAATTTTAAAGACCAGACAGGAGTTGGGGTACCTGAAGGGTCCGCGTGGTATGGATATAGACAAATTGAAGAATTGTCTAGTTGTGCAAGCAGCAGCACACCTTGTTACAAAGTTGAATGATCAGGGAGTGGTGGTCATAGGTAAATACTATGTGGTTACATGGCACGTAAGATGTCAGAAGGGACAATCTACAACATTGTAGGCTATATTGCAGAGACAAATAGTTGAAGAAGCATGCACAGGAGGGAAGATCAACTTTGGGGATGTTCTACTATCACTGGTATTCATGGAGATTGGAGTACCAGACGGACCGAAGGAAAAAGTATGGGAATACCCCATGGAGAACAAGTCACCAGCTGAAAGATTCAGCAAGTACCTATGCAAAGGGGCCATGACAGATGACGTAAAGCAAAGGGTAGAGAAATGGTATGACAGGCTCCATGTGGCATTTATGGAAGAGTGGCACATTCCAAAGGACCTACTAGCAGTGGTAGGGAAACAAGTCTAGTTTTCTGTATATCAGCATTTCTACATCGCATGCTTCCCAATGAAAGATGGAGTCTGGAGCCCTTGGTGTAAATTTCCTTATGCATTCACTGCAAGGTATTTCCAAGCATCTGTTCACAGATTTACAGACATGTGCCGACTGGTATTCAATGCAGATAAGGTAGACTGTGACTACCATACGTTGAGGAAGAAGTATGTGTATCCTGGCAGAAGTGCTTATACAGAGAGGATCATTTTGGAGGTGCTGAATATTAAGCCAATAAGTCTGGTTGTAGTAGATGTGGGGGCAACATTGGTGTATCTCCAGCTGAAGCCAAAGATGGAGAATAACAAGTATGTGGAAGGTGAGTTCACACTTCCAGCACCACCAAAGGGAAAGCATACAATGGAGAACATCCCAGTGCCTAAGCCCATAGAGCCAATTGAAGTGGAGGATGAGGAGGAGGAGCATGAAGATAGTGGTGGTTTGGAGCATAGAGGTAGGAGACATCCTACAAATAAGGGTGAAGCTGAGCACGCCATTACACCACCTCAGCCACAAGAGGGGGATGATGAGGACTTGAATGCAGTCCAAGGGGAGCACAAGTTTAAGAGGGTGTTTAGGAGAACAAGGACCCAAGGTGCTACTCCAACCACGGTGCACAAATCACCCAGACTCTCTCCACAAAAGGAGGCAACCATGCAAAGAAGGAGGAAACTGAAGTTAAATGAGGAGGTAGAAGAGTCAGAGGAAAGCACGCCTAATTCTCCTACACTTCCAGAGAACACAAAAGAACAGGGTGAGGAATCAAAGGAAAAAGAAGAGGATGAGAAAATACCAGAGGAGACAGCTATAGAGAATGTTCAGGACATGGAGACACAAGTCCCAAATTTGGAAGCTAAAGTTCCTAAGCAGCAATGGTCTAGAAGAACAAGTGGAGAGCACATTCCACTAGCCATGGGGTATGCAGAGGATGCAGGAAAAATTTTCATGTGCCCACTTCCAGAGCACGATAGCACAGAAGGATTTATTTGGCTAGGAGCTAATGGATGAGGATATGGTGACTGTGTGCACTCAAAAGTAACTATTGTGGTCAATGCACACCCACATGGATGAGCCTGAATTTGATGTGTGTGAAGAGTCATGCATTTCGAGATGACTGAAGAAGGCACCCCAAGCTAGACACATGATAGTAAAGCCTACTGTCATGTCAGATGAGTAGGTCAACAACACATTGGTGAAGGTTTCTGCTGAGGTGGCTAGAAGAAACATGGACAAAGCTGCAACAATCAGAGTGTTGCGTGAGGAGCTGAAGACAAAGGATGCAGAGATAGCACACATAATGTAAGAGAGGGACTTTGTGCAGAAGAAAAATGAGGTATTTATCAGCATCACAGAGGAGATTGGGGACAATGTCATTAGAGAAAGGCCACACTTGGAGGCCAAGGTACCACAGACATTTCCTTCAGTGATACACTATGTAGGAAAGTTGGTGGACTTGGTACTTGAAGATGAACCTCTACGCATGCCAGTGCCAAGAAGCTCAGAACAAGATGTCGAATGAGAGAAAGCATCAGTGATGTGAAAGATTACATCTTATGAAGGGTTGTTGCAAGCATTACAGGAAGTATTGAAGAAAGTAGACCAGGATTTAAACATATGCACAGCTCCAGAGGTGCTTATCAACATAAAGACCCTAGAAGAAAACAATGAGGTCTAGAAAGTGATGAAGGATGAGACATTGGGCTGCACATAGAAATATTGTCAATGGTTAAACAGAAGTGTGAGGCCCTGGCAGCAGCACAAGACTTGGCTAGAAGAGCTTGGGAAGCTAATTGCACAGAAGATGGATCTTTTAGAAGGGAGAATGAAATCAATGTCCAGCGTTGTGTTAGTTCTGTAGAATGAGAAAGGAGAGATTGTGAGGGATGAGTTGGAATCCATTGTTGTGGACATCCCAGAAAAAAGTAGAACAAGCACTCACTGAATGACAGGTTTTGGAGGCCGAAATAAAGGAGGAGTATCCAGAGTTGATACTTCAAACTGATACAGAGGAGGCTGCCTCATAACCTCATAGAAATTCTTTATTTATCTACATTCTTTCATTCTTATTCTTTCCATTCTTCTATTCTTTACTTCAATTTTTGGAGATACCCATTGTCGGGATGACAATGAGATTAGTGTGGGGTAATGTTGATCAAAGAATACTTGTCAAAGATCACACAAGGATTCCACGTGGGATAGAAGGCCAGGACCAAGGGCGCGGAAGGACAGGAAGGACCCGTGTGTGGAAGGCAAGTTCATCTTTCAGGACTTAGCCAATTTTGAGCATGAAGACCTATTTTTAGAAGATGGCGTGCGGAACACACCAATGATGCAGAGACATGCGTGCCATGCATTGTCTATCTTTGGAGGAGTGGATCAAAGAATTTTGCATGGAGATGAGCTAAGAATAGGATTGACACTTCAGTTAACTACAAGAGGTCTATAGATAGCACACTTGCATGTGTGGCTATGCCTGTAAATGGTGTGTGGCTATCAATAGCATGTGGCCTATTTCTGGAATAGATAAGTGGTGAAGGGAAAGTCCCCACCCTATATATATGATGTTAGGTACATAGTAGAGGTGTGTGTGTAAGTGTAACAGAGAATATACATAGTGTATGTATGTGTGATGGATGTATGGAGGTATAGAGATATACGCATATGACTGAATTACTGTATCAGATCCATACACACATTGGTATAGATTGACAATACTGTAAGGAGATTCTGTATTTATTAATAGATGGAAGATATTGGCTGAATCTAAGTGTCATTCTGTGTGTAATTGAGTAGTGCATGTTATTGATTCAATCATGATTACTGTTTAAACTTGTTCTTTCATAGATCTGAGGGTAGCATGCATTGTAGAATGATGGATTAGTTATGAATCTATATGTTTCTTCCTTCATCATGCTAACATCCTACTACAGCAACCCTAAAGAGGGACCTGGTACCTTTGTGCGCTTCGGGTGAGCTCAGTCAAGGCTGAGTGATGTGCCAGTGTGACTAGGGTTTTATCTGGTAAATTCTAGGCAAGTGAAAGAGTGTATAGGAAGCAAGTGAGGATGCCTCAAGTGAGACCATTGCGTCCAACCAGTTTGAGAGAGTAGCGACCGCGTATAACTGCGGAGTTGGTAAGTGTGTTATTTTTTCTTAAATGTAGGGTGTAATAGGCTGCAGAAGTGAATTTTCTCAAATTTGAGATTTTAGCTTTCTTGGCATTTAGGACCTGGACAAAAGTGGTGAGGGCGCTACTAACCCTTGGGACTAGAGCACCCAGATCTGGGCGCTAGTGTCCTGCTCTAGGGCTCCCTAGTCCTATTGCTAGGCACTCTGGTCCAGAAAATGTTGATGTTGTGGATACGACTATGGAATGTGTTCCTAACATGTCAAGTAGTTGTTTTTGATCATGTAAAGTGTTCTAATCATTATGTTTGTTGTTGTTGTGTGTTGTGCAGAGGGATATCCACTCGAGGGAGTTTTGTGGTGCTCGGCACTTGAGTACGCTACTGGGATTAGGTTTTTCGAACGATGAGTGGGATGTGTTGGACCGTGTCGACTTACAACATATAGCACAGATGAGGATGTGCCCCATAATATTCCCATGTTGACCGCATTGTGTGAGAGGTGGTGTGTAGACACATGCACATTTTAGTTGCCTACAAGAGAGATGAAAATGACATTGGAGGATGTCTATCGCATACTACAATTGTCTAGGGTTGGGGAGAGATTACATATGATGGTGTTAGGGGATATGGAGTGGAAAATACTTCTATTTTAATTGCATGGGCATAATTAATCGGTATAAAATATGAGGAAGAAGCTAGGGGTTTCTATTGTGTTTAAGCTCTAGATTTTTGCGTGGAACGATTTTGAGGAGACTTTGTAAAGAAAGCTAAGGAAACTTGTATAGAATTTGGAGGGACAACATAAAAATCAGGCATGGTTTACATCTCTCTTATCCTGGTTATTTTATTTCGAAATATTTGGGTATTTTCTGGGTGATTCTTTCCTAGTTTTCTTAAACTTGCAAGGATTTGTTTTAAATTATAAAGTCTTTAGAGTTTATTTACAACCGAGTGGTGTATATAAACCCAACATCTATATATAATGTTGTGGGTACAATCGTTATTGGATGTAACCCATTTTGGGACATCGGGATGGAACTGAGTTTGTCGACCTGTGTATTAGCTTTTGGGTGCTTGCTGCATTTGAGTTTTTATTATGGAACGTGTGAATAGTTGGGTGATTCTTCTCAGTCGAAATCTATGGCTTAAGAACCCCTCTACGTGATTGGGCAATGGATTTGATCTGAACCCTGTTTACTAATGGTTATAAACACATTCTTTTTCATCGCAAACAGGGGTAGGTAGAAACATGTTGTCTGTTAAACTTAAATACCCTGAATTGAATAGTTTACGTTCATCATGTTCTCTGTGAAAATATGATATATATGTTTTTAATAACCGTTTACGTCCATTTGATATTGAGACCGTTTTATCATCTAGTCTAACAAATTTATGGGATCTCAGTCAATATTTGTAAATTCTGGAAAAAGGGTTCAGTTGAATGAAAATCTGTTAAATTTTGTCGAAAGTATCTTGGAAGAAATAGAACCTTTGTCTTCAGTTCGATATTGAAATGGGTATGTGCGATGGTGGATATTTAATTTTGTAGTCAGCCTAACAAACACACTCATATTTCGAGTATCCTCATAATAGACTTCTTGGTAGTTGATGCTTGTGTGGTTATGATTTATTTATTTACTAACGTTTTTAAAACTTGAATGTAGAAATGTCAGGGTGGAAAATAAAAAAAACATTGGTTGATTAAAAAAAAATTGATTTCCGTTGAAGCATACTCAATACGAATGAGTCGAAATCATTGTTCATCTTCTAAATAAGATAATGTTGGTATTTTTATTATGACCATTAAAAATATTAGTCTATTAGGTAGATGTTGGGTGCATGCTCAATACTGAGGATTGATTACTGATCCAATGTTGAAGTAAAGTTTGACTGTACTATATGGTAAAGTTGAGGGAATTAGTATAATGTTTCCATATTTTAACTTTAACACCAGTGGTTCAACAAGAAAATTTGGAGAAGGAAAACATGTTGTGGAAATGTTTTGTGTTTGAGTTAATACCTTGAAAGCTTAGGATAAGGAGGAAAAATCTTGTCTTCTTCTTTCTATTTTTATTATTAACAAACAAGCTTGTTGAATGACTATTATAATGAGATACATTAGCTATTTTGTTGTTGATGAAACGATAGTGGTTTAGTTAGATGTGTCATGTTCTTAAGATATAATTCTATGTTGAGTTATAATAAATTGGAAATTTATACAAGTTGTCCATGAAAGGAACTTGTTTAACGTTCTTGTATCACTTGGTTTAGTTTATAAGCTTTGCTATAAATGATACTTGTTTTATTTCTATTATATCATGCAAATAAATGTTCAATTATTCCGTAATATGATAACTAGATTAAGAGATGTGTAATCCATGCTAGTTCATCTGAGCTGACCATGTATAAATTATTATTTTCAACTGGCAGGGTTTGACAAGTAATACGAAAAGGGTAAAGAACTAGATTACGACATACATGATTGATATTGTACCGATTTATATGACACAACAAAAGTACTTGTATTTGATTAAAGGAGAAAGTATTACTTCGCAAATGAATAAGGCATTTAAATCCCTTTTGTATTTTGTACAGCTATTGATTACAATATCATTATGTACCTCAATAACGAGGTTTTAACCTCCATTGTATGATTATCTGTTGTTTTTTTTACAACGTACTTATGTTTTGCTGAAATGTTAATGCTGAAATTATGACAAATTATGAATGCAATATTGTGAGTAAGATATGATGATTTGTTTCCATTATGATTTGATTATTAATGTATGTTAAGAAGAGATAACATAATACGACAAATACAATAACAATATCCAACATTGTTAAAGTCACTTTTGCTATCTATTTCATTTGATGACACATTTAATTATACATTTAATGATATTTGGTGTAGGTGGTATTTTTCTTCACTTATTTAGTGTTATTCCACCTCACCAGGTGAGTCATCTCACTTAGGTGGACATGGATCTAGGTGTCATCTTAGTTATGACAGATTCTCTTACAAAATCTGTCATATGTGTAAGTGTGTCATAGGAGTTACATTCCCATTTGGGAAAGTAACTCCTCTTCTCCATTATGGAGGAATATTCTCTTACATGGGAGTTACACATTCACTCCCCTATTTGTACTCACCTCCTTTGATCTATGATAAGCCTAAGCCAAGCCAAGCAATTCCATTCTACTCCATTTTTGAATCTTGAGCTCTCATATGCATGCACATTGCTTTACAAAGCTTGCTTGCTTTAATCTCACAACTCCTACACTTTGGTGAAGTGCAACTATTCGATGCACGTGAATTCCTTCCAGGTCTTCATCCTTCACTCCTTCATGGTATCAGAGCTGAGGGGACCAGAATCACGTTGCTCACCATTGTTGCTCCACCATGTAGTTGCTTGTGCAAGCTCTCACTTTTGCATGTGCTTTACTTGCATATTTTGAGATTCTTGTGGTTATTTTAGTGGTTTGTTGGTTGTGGAGCTCAACATTTGTAGGTTCAGCTCAAGGTGTGGTTTGAGTCTTCATTAGTTTCAATAGTTGAAGGGACTGCAACTATTAACTTCCACTCAAAGTTTACATTGAACTGGCCCGCATTGGATGTGTGGACTCTGTTCATTGTTTCTGGCTATTGGTTTCATTCATTGCTTGTGCTCATCCCTTGGAACACACCTCAGACTTGATCTCCAACATATCCATTTCAGTGCCCTTCTCTTCCTTAAATTTGGTTGGAGTTCCTTAGTTACAGTCTTTGGCTCTTTTTTCAAGGTTTCTTCCAAGACCGAATGGTTGCATCCCATTCTCAACTGCATTTCATGGCATTTCATTTCATGGCTCATCTTTTAGCACCTACATTGCATCCCTTCACTCGAGCTCACCATTTTGGTCATTGGTTTTCACTGGTTCCTATCTTGACTCTGCAACTACAAGATTTTTTTCCATTCAACCCTTGGTCACGTTTTACCTGTAGGGAATCTTATCTCTACTTTTTTGACCACTCCCAATCTCCATGATCATTCCCTTGGCCTTTTTCATCTTGCCTGGATGTTGCACCAAACCTCATCTGCTTGGTTTGTTCACTATTTGAGGTTCATTCCAGTGCAAACCACTTTGATTGGAGTTAACATGTAGGATCTTGTTAATGCACCTTGACACATATTTGGCACAGCATTGTTAGGACTGTGATTCAACCATTTTCTGCTCTTTGACACAACTCTTGACCTTTTAGGTGGTTTCTTTGACAGCAGAGTTTGTCGTGGTTACCTTTTTCATCCTTTCCAACTAGCTCAAATTGGTGGTTACCCTGCACCGCTTTACCACATGGAACAAAGCTTCGTAGCTTGACTTGGCTCGGTCAACAACCAACTCAATGCACCTAGTGGTCGTGTAAAACCAACGGTTTCAACTTGGCCCCCCCATCCCTTTTAGAATTGTTTGAGGTCAAAAAAATCCCTCTTTTTAATGTTTTGAAGGTTAAAAACATTTATTTTATGGCATTGTAATAATTTTAAGGCTTCTATTTTGCTTGTATTATGTCCTTCCTTCGTGTGTCGAAGACGGAGGGCGAGGTCCGGGGTTGGCAGGAGGCTAATCCCCCCTCGCAAGAAAAACAAACCCTACCTAAAATTTGATGCCATTTCCAATGAGTACCCACACGACACCCTTTGCACCCATTTCGGGCACTTTTTTAATCAGTTTGCAAAGCTTATTGGCATTTTCCATCAGTTGCGGGAATCATTTTCTTGCTATAACTTTTGACTCGCTGCTCGGTTTTGAGCGCTTCTTTAGTCAAAGTTGCATGATTTTTCACACATTACGTGATGACATTGTCAGTTTTGTAAACACACTACTTTATAAAGTGCCACATTCTGGGGGGTTCACTAGTACTCTTGGGTTTTTACATGCAGACGCATTATCGGCCGAGTCTGACGTCTTGCTTTTGTGCACCTTGCACTTCTTGCTTCCGCATCATGGAGGGTGCTCTTTCCAGACTTGAGCATCGTAGGATCACTTTACAGCCTCCACCACTTCTCACTGGGAGAGGGAACTATTCAGCTTGGCGTGCTTCCATGGAACGTTACTTCGCTCACGAGGGTCTTTCACCCTTCTTACTTGGGCCAGTTCCTGCACCCACTGATCATCGTCATCTAGAGGACTTTCTTGACACTTGACCATGTTTTTGGTCACTTGATGATGCATGTCTCCAGATCTCTCTGGTTTCACGTGGCAGACTCAGATCCACCCCACCGTGTCTGGAGCATTCTTCAGTCCCTCTATGGAGACCCTTCACATACTGCCACCATTGTTGTTGTTACTGATTCAGTTGTCTCCTCTTTTCTTCATGTGATGACAGTTCCACTGACACAGACTCACTTGGTTCTACTTCTGATGATGAGGATTGTGCACCCAGTTCTGATGTTGAGAGTACTACAGAGGACTCTTCTCCTCCTTCTCTCACTATTCCAGAGAGTGTTGACACATCCCACATCTCATCAGATATCGAGCAGTCTCCTATTCAGTCTCATACAGTCATCACACCAGCCTCTTTTCCACCTTCAGTGTGTGAGGCCCCTTTCACTCCTCTACCTTCATTGGATGACTCATACCTATCTGACATCACTCTTCTGTTTGTTGAGCCCCCTCATTGGGACGAGTATCTGCCTGACCTTAGTCGTCTTTTCACAGAGTACACTTGTGATGTACTACAGGTTCCTCATCCATCTACAGGTATTTCAGAGGAGTTCATCATCTCCGTTGTTGGGAGTGCCCCTTCTGGGACTCTTACCACTTCCACTTTTCTGGAGACCTTCATTGATCCACCCTTGCTTGTGGATCCATTTTCTATTGTGGGGGATGTTTTTTTACCTTCACATCAGTTGGACATCCTTTCTACAGGTGTTCACTCTTCACACTCTGACAGTTCTACTAACGTGGCATTACCTTTGGTTCCTTGGCACTCACTTGCTAGACCTATGTCACACTTTCATGGACCAGACTCAGAGTTCTTCATGTTGCTACCTTCAGTTTCCTTTGTGGAGTGGGCAGACTTCCAGCACGTCATTTCTGTCCTTCCTAAGGGCAGGCACATAGTTCGGTGTGGATGGCTCTTCTTCAGTCCAGAGGTAGAGGATCTCATCATCGACATTCTTCTGGGAGACTTCCTAGAGCTGCAGAGTTCAGATCCGTCCATGGCATCTTCTGCATTCCTCTCGTCTCCCTCTTCTTCTCTCTTCTTCTTCTTTTCGAGAGATTGCCTCTTTGTACATGGGTACCTTTACAGGCTCGTCTGTGGCCGGGACCCATCTTTGGCATCTTTCTTAGATTAGAGAGTGGACTTGTCTCTCTTTGGGGGGGGGGGAGTTTTTCCCACTGGGTTTTCTCCTTTTACTCCACTTTTTGAGAGTTTCTTGTACATGGGTACCTCATCAGGCTTTGTGCGGGACCCATTTCTCATTTCTGACTTGCCGCCTCATCCTAAGTTACGATGAAGGGGGGGTGTTGGTGTAGGTGGTATTTTTCTTCACTTATTTAGTGTTATTCCACCTCACTAGGTGAGTCATCTCACTTAGGTGGACATGGATCTAGGTGTCATCTTAGTTATGACAGATTCTCTTACAGAATCTGTCATATGTGTAAGTGTGTCATAGGAGTTACATTCCCATTTGGGAAAGTAACTCCTCTTCTCCATTATGGAGGAATATTCTCTTACATGGGAGTTACACATTCACTCCCCTATTTGTACTCACCTCCTTTGATCTATGATTAGCCTAAGCCTAAGCCAAGCCAAGAATTCCATTCTACTCCATTTTTTGAATCTTGAGCTCTCATATGCATGCACATTGCTTTACAAAGCTTGCTTTCTTTAATCTCGCAACTCCTACACTTTGGTGAAGTGCAACTATTCGATGCACGTGAATTCCTTCTAGGTCTTCATCCTTCACTCCTTCGTATTATATGATGAAAGAACATTTATATTTAACTTAAATATGATTGTCACTCAAAGTATCTCAGTTGCTAAGAGTTTGAACCAATTGGTTTTATTTTACAACATCATGAATTAGATCGATAGTTCATTAAACAATGTATAAAGGTTGATTGTCCCAATTCTAAGGAATGCCATTCTTGACTTTCATAAGGATTTAGTCAATTCAAAGGAGTCATGTATGGTTATGTTATTCATTAGATGAAGTCTGGATAAGACATGTGTCCAACACACAACACGTGAAGTTAGGCAAAAATAAGATCCATTCATTCTTTCATAAGTGAATCTTCCATTAGAAATATATTTTATATCATGTCTAGCTTCTAAACATAAATAAAATGGCACCTCTACACTAACAATACTCTCTTAATTGATATGAGAAAAGAAATGTAGTCTTGAAATACATATATATCTACCTTGACTTACATGTTAGTTGGTAATTGATAACTTGGAAATCTGACCTAACAAAGCAGTCCATTCACAGAAAAAAACTCCATGTGATTTATCTTAAGCCATTACAAAAGTAAATTCCTATCTTGGGTAAATACTATTGTTTTCCATACAAATTTGACTCATTCTTAAATCCTGTAGGAACTTTGAATCTTCCATGTTAGTTGCAATCATTTGCAAAAGGAATGTAAATCATGTTTTTTTAGCTTGGTTTTTGTTTATTCATTCATTTAAAATAGTTTAAGTCTCCTCAGAAGATCAGTCTTTTTTTAATTTTATCATGTCATAATTTTTGATATTAGTGGTCTTTGTAATGTTGCCATGTACCAAAGTGGTGTTTTTTTTAAGGATAAGGTATTCATACAAGATAGATTTTACCTATCTTCTTAGTCCATCAATCAATAGTTTATGTTTTAGTTGTAATAAATATTATGAAGTTCAAAATTAAGTCATTATTAAAACAAGTGACAAAATATTGTCAGGAGTCATTATGTGTCAAGTGTAAAAGTCAAATATTGTAAAATTACTCTTTATTTCCAAATTATTCACAGACGCATTAATTAATGGTGAATTACCCACATTAATGGTTGGGAAATAAGATGAATAATAGGATGGTGATTATGAAAAGTATTAATGCAAGATGTTTGTATTTTTGAGGGAATTTTAGAATTTGAAAATATGCTTGGCAAATTCCATAAATTTTCGATGCCTTGTATTGTGATAGGGAATGCACCCAACAAATTTAGGACCATGAGCGACAAGGGGCGCATTACATTTACCCCTAGATGCCGCCCCTAAATCCCAAAGCTTTGGAATTTCAGAACCAAAGAAATTGATTTATAATAAGATACATCTGACAAAAGGTGGTCAAAATTCTTCTCCAGTTGGTCCAATCTATGAGTAAGTGTTTCACTCATTTGGAAAATGGAGGTTTAAATATGTCAATCAATGACCTCTCATCAGTACCAATTGGGGCCAATGAAGCCAGGTGACATGCTGTACTATGAGTTTTTTTTAATTGGATTGATAGTTGCAGTTAATTATGTAGAGTATGTTTTCAATAGACAAATTTTAATAATGAAATTTTCACATTGAGGGGGGGAATTGGAACATGGTATCAATATTTTTAAGATATTGATTTGTTTCTCACAATGAGTGAATATAGCAGTGGAACTACTTTGATTCAACATAGTTAAATATGACATAGTGGAAGACGAAAGCACAATCGATACCATCATGATAAGGTTCATCTTCTTGTCTAATACTTGTTGAGGTGTTGGCCCTTGTAAAGACCATCCAGGTTGATGTTGATGTCCCAAAAACCCTCCAGATACATTGGCACACTCTGGATGAAAATTCTTCTAATGAAAGGAAGTGTGATTATTTTTTCTACTTTGTCAACATCCCTGTATTATTAGAATAATAATGCATTAACAATGGATTAAAATTTTACATGTCAAAATACTTGTGGTAACATTATTACAATAAATAGTAAACTTAATAATAATGAGTATAAACCGTGAAAAATTCTATTGGAAGGCCTACACAAGATTTGAAACACAAGTGACATCTTTGAAAAAAGTATTTTTCCTAAGAAGATGAAAAGACTAAGTTATCATAAGCCAAACTTTTAGAGGGACCCATAGTTCTTTCATAGCAAACCCACTCTGCATACAATTTAAACTAGTCCAACCATCCTAACATTTAAAATTTACAAATGATTAACCTTATTTAAATAGGATTATTTCAATTCAACCCTTAATGGCCAGTTAAATAGAAAAAAACTTAATTTGTATTCCCACACTTTGTTTATGTAATGAAAAATATAAGTTTTTTACATTATAAATAAAAACTTGTTTTATAATGAGCATCCACATATCCTTGAGAAACTTGATTTTACATTTCTTTGGAAAATTCCATATCAAAAAATCAAGGCTTCAATGTAGTTACAGCTATGGTTTCCCATTGATTTAAAAATACAAATTGTATAGTAATAAAAATAACTTCTCCACTTGGAGCACATTTTAATTTCCAGCCAGAGTAACATTTTTGACGAGTAAACTTGGTCAGGTGTGATCCTGAGACATATTGCACTTTAATTCATCAATTAAGCTTTTAAGTTTGCATATTTCTTGGTCTGAAAATCTGTCGCTTGGGCAGATCTATGGATAAACGAGCCAACAGTGTGCAGGGCATAGCCCCTCTTTGAGTCAGCAAATTGAAATTGGTTTATTGCTATTCTACCAGTAGGAATTTGTGCAAGTCTCACAAATTCTGCCTTCGGGGGTTTGGGATCTCATCCCAGTAGGGGTGTTTCCGACTGCGAAAAGAAAGGAAAGGAAGAGGGGATGAAGAAAGAGCAGGTCCGAAGGGAGAAAAGAAATGAATTCCAAAGCAGAAAGGTCAGAAGGTTTATGTTTTGGGATTGGTAGTAAACAGAGCCAAACCTACTTGCATAAACGAGCAAAGCAATACTGATGATGAATAAATGACAATAAAGTAGAATAGATCCAACAGAATAAACACATAGATCTGACATAAGAAAGATCTAATGCACATAACACATGTATTCAGCACAAAGTCTAAATATTGTATTAATATTTTCCTTCTGTTACAAAAAGCTCAAAGTCTTTTCTCCTCACTTCTATTTTTCATCTGAAAGATATTCACTCATCCATCCCCAATACAACAAGTATTGGGGTATTTATAGAAGAAGGAGAGAAAAGAAGGCAAAAAGGAGCCAACCACTTATTTACAAAGATATTTACAAAATATCTAAAAGTCATGTTGACTTTTGACAACTTGATGGATGACATCATCCCATGATGCAACATGGATGATGTCATCATTTGTGTCAACATACTCCAGATATTCCCAAAAAGAAAACCGAAGAAGAGAGAGAGAGAAGAAGAAGAAGAAGCTACTTGTCGTCGTCATCCTGCGACCGAAAGGGGGTGGATTGCTTTTGCTGTTGCTCAGGTGACGAGATATGGAATTGAGAGCAGTATTCCATAAACTTGTTGATCATGGGCCCTAGTTGATCCTGGGAAGGATCCTTGTGCCGCTCACTGATCACCTCACAAGTCTCCCGCTCATCTATGAGTTTCTCGGGGAGTTTGGAATAGTCTTTTTCCGCTTCAATGAGTAACCCAATGAAGTCCCGACAGGCCAGCAGGTTGTTGATAGACTCTGCGTCAAAAGTGACCTCTGGCCCCATCCCTTGAGAAACGATCTCCTTGAAGATCTGGATGGTTTCATCAGCTTTTCTTAAAGTGAAGGAAGGAGTAAGCAACCCTGGTGACATGTTGAGAACGATCCGTTCCATTTGGTGCATCGCGTCCAGGGCTTCTTCCTTCACTTTGTCGATCTTTTCTAGGACAAATTCCAGCTGATCCACCCGGTAATCCAGAGTGGACATGATTTTGTTGAGGGCCCTGGGATGGCCGAAGACGCCGAACTTGACCAGATCTTCGACTGAACAGTCAAACATTTGTTGAAAGGTCTCGTGCTGCAGTCTAGCATGTTCCAGCTCTTCCGATATGGGTCCCGCTAACGCTTGGAGCTCTTTATTCACCTTGTTGATGTTCAAATACAAGTCAGAGAACTTGGCGATTACTTTTTCACTGTCTTTGAGGATCTGGCTCCTCCAAGCGGAAACGGCCATACCCTGCTCGCCGATCTTTGCATATTCATTAATTTTCTCCTGGCTCAGAAGCTCAGAAGTCTCGGTGGCAGTTGTGGGAGGTGCACTGCCCATTTTCTGTAAGGCTTGGAGCAGATATTTATTTTGCTCTTTCAGTTGCCTTTTCTCCTCTTTTGTTTCCTGAAGCTTCTTGCAGAGGGCGTCAACTGCAGAAAGGGCCTCCCCCTGAAGGCTTTCAGAAGACATCCCCATTGTGACTTGGGTCACAGTATAATCTGTCGGAGACAGATCCTTTTTCTCCTTGAGAGGATTGGGGTACGCGATCTCCATTACCCTCTCTCCCGCAGCACTTTGAGAGAAGCGTGTGACGGGCTTCTGCTTCTTTGCCCCCTTAGATGGGATTACAGAAAAGTCCATCGGAGCGATGGGAACTTTCCTCTTTTGCTGACTTAACTGCTGGGAGATCCAGGCTGGACTTATGGGAGAAGGGCCGGAAACAGAGAAGGGGGCAGCTGCAGTAGAAGAAGGGAAAAACGTGGAGACACGTGGCGGCGGCATGGAGAGAATAGCCGAAGAAGTGCCCACGGGAGGAAGGGATACTGCAGCTGAGGAAGACATAGGAAGGGAAGGGAGCTCAGAGATGAGGGAAGAAATGGAGGGGGAAAGATCCGCGAGGGAAGAGAAGATAGACGAAGAAGCGGGGGGAATAGTAGAAGAAGGGGGAGAGGACACGACCAAAGGGATGGTCGCTTGAGTCACTCGAGGAGGGGAAGGAAGAGAAGAAGAAGGGACAGAAGGGACCTCGGTTGTTGTAGCAATGCCGACATCCTGAGTGGATGGGCCTATTGGAACATCCTCTTCTGCTTCTTTCTCTGGCGTAACCAGAGTTATGACCTGTTCGGGTGCCGCGGAAGGAGGACTCTCAGGAGCTTCTTCTTGAGTGGTGCTGGATTCACCCTCTATGCCTTTGCCCTTGCCTTTAGGCTGTTGTTTAGATCGAGGAGGTGCGTTACCCAATGGGGAGGTTGTGAAATCAACCCCGAGGTAGATTAATCCGTTCATCCGGCACCAATGCTCTGTTCTGCGCAGAGTTTCCTTGACCCTCTCCTCAATCGTCTGAGGTGCCTTAGTTCTATCAATGGCTGGAAAAGGCCAATTGTCCCCATCTGTGTTAGTATATACTTGGTCTACTTCATCCTCCGTAGTTTGGAAGCCTTTGGGGACAATTGCTACCCCGTATTGGATGATTTCTGCCAAGGCTAAGCGAGAATGGTCCTTTCTCCTGAGCTCAACCTCATGAATGACGTCGATGTAGATGTCCTTGATCTGAGGGATGTGGATTGGATCTAGCTTAGCCCTTGGCAGACAACTTCTTGGGTCGAAGGTAGGCCTGGCCGGGAAATCATGTTTCAAATTAAGCAGCTCCAGCTCTGCGAACATGTCCTTTGCCTTGTGATGGGTAAGGCATGTATATCTGCCCACTGTGAGGGGGAAAGGAGTTCCACCCTTCTTTCTTTTGAGGCACTTCTCATGATAGGTGATCAGCTGCCTTGACAGCTCTAGCAGAATCAGCTTGGGTCCAGCATACCTCGGCAGTCTAGTTGGCTCTCCCAAGAAGTTGGCTGCCCTCAGATAGGTGAACGTGGGAAATTGGGTGAACAGGGCCCCCCATTTCTCAGTGGCTGCCACTATGCTCTTGGTCGTGCGACCGTAAGTCATATTTGGCCTCAACAGGCAGATGATGTGGTAGAAAAACACATCGTTGATCTTTGTGAATTGAGGGATGCTATTCTCCAGCCTCAACTCTGGGTAGTATTCATATATTTTGACCTGAGGCCAAACCCCACTCCGCATCAGGCCTGGGTAGTCTCTTTCTGATGCTGCAGCGTAAACAACATAGGAATTCATGTAGAATCTCCCTGTTGTATTGAATTGTTGAAGCTGCTCGGAGATTGTGCTGCTTATAATCTCTGCCCATTCAAAAGCGCTGATCGGGCATATTCTTATTCATGGTCTCTAAGTACCGCAACATCCATTTATGGAAAAAGTGGGCGTCAGGAAGCCCAAAGACCCTGCTCAGGAATGTGATGGTGTCACTGAGCTCCTCTGAAAAATCACTGCGGTGAATGATTTGTGGCCATCGGGTCACTACCTTTTTGTTTTTCAAATAGACCTCGTTCATCAGCTGCATGCACTGATCTTCGTTGTCGTCCCAGGCCTTAATGCAATCCTCTCGGCTGACGGCCACAAAGTGCCGGTGATGAGGAATGCCGAGTATTATTTCAAAGTGGCGGGCAGTGAGGTTAATGATGACCTCGCCCTTGTCATTTACGACACACCTTGTGTCCTTGTTGTAGCACCGGGCAACCACCATCATGAATTCATTGTTGACGGTGCTGACTGGGATTCCTCCAGCGAAGTGTAGGGCACTGCCCATCAGTTTGTCCATCCATGGACTTCTTGTTACCTTCTGAGTTTTGACCCAGAATTCCTCCATATCAATGTGACCCAACTTCTGAGTCTCTGATGTCTAGGTCGCATTCGGCCTGGGAGTCAGGCATTCTGACCCTCTGATATTTATATTTCATCTCTTCTTCTGTAAGTTTGGCCTTGCCTTTGGATTTGGTAGGTCTCTTGCTTGATGTAGACATATGTTCTTCTGAGCTTAGTTGCTGATCTGCATGAAGAAGAAGCGAGACCCAACGCAAAAAGGTTGTATTAGTCATTTGATCTTCCATTGAAGTGTTAACAGAAGAAAGAGTTAGTGATTTTGAGGCTCAGGGCGCAGGGCGCATGAAAGCTGCAGCTTACAGGGCTAAATAGGTAAGGCGCACAGAAAAAAGGTGTTGCAAGGGTTAAATCAGCGCCAAAGGCGCATGGCGCATAGATACTGCAGGGTACATTTTTGTAAAGGGCGCATGGAGATTTGGTGTTACATAGGGACAGGATGCGCCAAAGGCGCATGTATCTTTCATGTTGCGTGGAAAATTGGTGCGCCAAAGGCGCATGTATTGTTTGTGTAACATGAACTTTTCGTGCGCCAAAGGTAACTTGGCGCGGCGCACAGAGGGTCTACACAACATGATGTTTCTGTAATGAGGAATGCGCCTGTGCCTTTATAGCTTTATACTTGGCGCAGATGAAAGGGGTGTTGCATGGATGCTGGGTGCGCCAAAGGGCGCAAGAATCAACAAATTTGGTGTTGCATCCAAATTTGATGCGCTTAAGGGGGCGCATGGGAAGCGGTTGCAGCATGTAACAAGAGAAATGCGCCATGAGGGCGCATATTTTTATGATGTAACAGAGGCGACAGATGCGCCAAAGGGCGCAACTGTTTTTGATGTTGCATAGCAAGTTTATGCGCCAAGGGGAAAGAGGAAAATGGTTTCTTTTTTAGAGTCTTTAATTTCTCTCAGAGGGGTTTTTCATATGGTTTAGCTTCTCTTTTCTCAAGGGTCATTTGTAATGAAATGGCTTAAACCAAGAAGCGGTTCAAACCATGATCATTTTTCAGAACAGCTTCCTCTACCAGCAGATCTGGAAAGAGGGGGAGGAATATGTGGAAAGACAGCAGGGGGGAGCTAGTTCAATATTTCATCAATTCTTTCCAATCCAAAACCAGACCAACAAGCAAACAAAGAACCAAAAACAAAACACACGAAAGAGATAAGAACCTCTTACCCGGATAAATAGTGAAAGAACGTGCAAACGGGTCCACTACGTGTTTGAAAACGACAGGGCAGGTGCGCTGACAGGCTCAGAGAAAAATATCACGTGTTTTGCATTGGTGATAATGACATTTGCAGGCGCGCATCAATATATATATAGGTGAGTCAGTAATAAATGTGCCACCAACTTTTCAAAGGGCGCATGAAAAGCATTGTCGACATAAGGAAGCGTGCGCCCTTTGGTGCACCAAAGCGTCTGACAACACAAAGATATGTGCGCCTTTGGCGCACCAGAAGCGGTGTCGACATGAGATTATGTGCGCCCTTGGCGCACCAAAAAGTGGCGCAACAAAAGGGTTGCTAACACGAAGGCGCATGCGCCTTGGCGCACGCAGGAAAGACTCAACATATCAAGGCGCACCAAAAGGTCTGTTGACACAAGAAACCATGCGCCAAAGGATTTAAAGGGGGCGCACCAAAAGTTGATGTTACATAGTAATTCCATGCGCCCAGCCAAAAGACCAAAAATGACTAAGTTCGGAAAACTAGATTTCCCGGAAAAGGGATTTTGCAACGTTCCGAACGCAAGGGATCCCTGACGAGGGATCGAAACAAAATTTTCGGTATGGTTATCGGTAAAATTGCCCTTGTCAATTTTACGGGATAAAACTTGGGGGTAGAGAATCCCAGATATCATGTGCCTATCCATTGGGTAACAGAGTCAAAAACAAGGGCGACCGGAGGGAGAGCAAAGGAAACACACAACAAACCGAAAGAAAACACACGACGAAAACAAACACACAACCAAAGCAAACTATACAAAGAAGAGAGAAAGCTCTACTTCTTGAAAATTTTCAGGTGTTGCCCACTATAAGGAAGTGGGAGCTTGGTTCCATCCAGATATGAGAGATAGAAACTATTCTCTCCGTTGAGCTGCTTGATCTTGAAGGGCCCTCTCCACAGGGAATCAAACATTCTGTGCATGCCCTTTGGCTCTCTTTGCTTGTCCCACAGAAGGAAGAGGTCTCCCACTTAGAAAATCCTTTTGCTTAGCTTTTTTATCGAATAATGTCTTCAATTGATTCTGATCTTCGGTAATCCTGATGAATTCAGGTGATCCTGTCGACCACTCTTACTCTCTTTTCTTCGAGCTCTGTCAGATACATGATTCTCTTTTCAAGAGAATTTTGCGAAAGTTTCATCTTCGATAGCTCATGCCAAGCGCAGAGCAGGAAGTTCCACAGAAAATGGGAAGCTCGGCATCAGTGCCATATAACACTTGAAAAGGTGACATACCGAGAGACCTCTTGGAGTAACGCGGTCTGCCCACAAAGTGTCGTATAAGGACTTGTGCCACATTCATTGATTTGCCTCCACCAGTTTTCGTATAATGGTCACCAAGTTCTTGTTGCTGGATTCTGCCTGACCATTTCCCTGAGGGTAATAATCTGAGGCATGAGCCAAAGTTATCCCATATTCATAGCAAAATCCAATAACTTCTCCAAATTTGTGTCTTACGACCCCCTGTGCCCCGCATCTCATTTCGCAACCTAACCTCACCACCTAAACCTTACACAATTATTTATTAATTACCTTATAATTAATAAATCCACATCTCCAAACCTGCCACCTCATTTCGCCACCTCATCATGACCTAGCCCTAATCCTAAACTAACCTAATTAAGACCTATAACTTGGTCTACATCCACACCCATGACTAATTACTCCTCACCCGCACCAAAACCAACCTAATAATGACTTGACCAAGCCCACAACTAATTCCTCGGGAGAAAAGGAGGGAAGGTTGGCTATTTTACTAAAAATAGCCCACTTTGACTTAACCGACATCGGTTCCTACTCGACCGCCGTCGGTTACGTAACCGCCATCGGTTCCCTGTAAATGACCTCCCCCAACCAAAAACAAAGGATCTGGAATTCATTGGAAAGATCGGGAATTCACTTGGCCGAGCAGAGACAAGTGAAGGAAAGAGAAGAGTTTACAGAGAAGGACATCAAGCCCAAGACTGCAACTGAGTAACCAGAGCCCAGTGACACTCATCCAAGCATTGGGAGAGAAGATAGCTCATCTTTGATTGTCAGATCATCCTACCTGAGCCCTGCCTTCGTTATCACAGTCTTTGGACCTGTATCTTCATCAGGAACTAGTAAGTAGTGTCTTGTACGTTCTTTTAATAACATTTCTTGGACTTCTGAATCACAGTAATTATAATTCTACTCCCAGATCCACTACCCGGTAACACCCTACATCTAACTGTCACCTCCTCTACCCTTACATTGCCCCCAAGAACAACCCCCATACTCTCTGAGTCTTCTCCATCACCCCATTACCTATCCCCAATCATTTACCAGCCTAATAAACACCATAGCCACCTTATAGCCAACCTTCACTAAAAGCCCCTAAATCACTGCCCCTACCGATATCGGTTATTAGAAACCGGTACCGGTGACAGTGACCGGCATCGGTCACTGTGATTCAAAACCAAAACCAGCCTTTTCTCTATTGTTTTAACAAGGTAATTAAATTGTAATTTTGCAATAACTTCTTTGTTAGAATTTGTGTTAATTCGTATTAGCAGGGGAACTGACCACCTTCGAAAGGAAGTCCAATATTTCCTGGGCCTAAGGCAGTTCCCTCATTTATTGTCTAATTAGAATCTGGTGGTCTTGTATTCTTACTTGCAGGTAGTCCTTCCCAGACAAAAAGGAGTTCTTCGCAATCGATCTGATCTCTCTCTACGGTACGCGCACACCCTCCAAACATTCAACAGGTATTCCTCCTAGCCCTAACCCTTATCTGTTTCTCAAGAGAATGAAAGGATAGAAGCAACTCTATTCTAGGAACTGAAACATTCTGTGCGAAACATTTTGGCACGCCCGGTGGGACCCATTTTGGGTTTCTTTCTTTCTTGCTTGCTTTCATATAGGGAGCATACTTAAAGTTTGTTTCTGCTAAATATTCAGAAAATATTTTGTCATTTTGGTAAAAGAATTTGTCTTGCTTTCACATCTTTGCATTAGTGAAATCATCTCCTTTGCTTCATCGAATATCATTTTCGATTTGGGTTTAAAACACGTGCATCACATTCTTGCTTGCTGTTTTCAATTCTAGTGAACATAGATTAAGTAACAGGTCGTACACGTGGGGGTGATATCCATGGTATTGACAAGAAATTAATCTTACTTTCACTGCACAACACATACCAAATCACATCATAAATTAACACAACAGCTCAAACATCCCCCTTTTCCGCGGTATTCCTCCGCCCGATTGAGGTAACCTTATAAGCCAAAACAAACTTGACATTTCCCCTAAGTCTTCTGTTTAGGATTGACATCATCTTGCGTCTAAGGCATAAGCCCACAATAATTAAAACTAATCCTAGGGTTAGTCTCTTGATTTGCTTGTGCATCTTACTTGTTTTTAGTTTTGTTTCTCTATCATACACTGTTTCAGTGATCACTTCAGAATAGTTGGGTAGGCATACTAAGCATTGTTAACCCCAAATCAGCAACTTCTTACAGCTTCTTACACCGGTCCTATTATACCGACATCGGTTAACTTACCGACGCCGGCTACAGTCTGACCGACATCGGTTACCTGACCGATATCGGTTACTGTCTTTCATAGTTCCCAAAACCAGCAACCTACCAATTCCAACATTTTGTTGCTACTTCTGTTCCTGATAGATTGCATCCCTGCTGTGTACTCTTGTCCATGGTTGTTATCACTCGGAAACAAGCCGCAGCCATGGTTTCACATGCCTGTTCCGTGCCTTTTCCTGAATCACCCCCTTCACATCCTATGGGGAATCCTACGGACACCAGTGAGGTTCCCAAAATCCCTGTAGGAGATAAGGAATTTGTGAAATTTTTGGACGCTAATCCTAGCGCTGTACAGTACTATTTGTCTCATGCCCCTGACTGTACACCCGACGGTCAACTCCTTGTTGGCATGCCTATTAGTATAGCCGCTCACTTAGCTCCTTCCCCACCTGATAACTCTGCCTTGCCTTCTTCATCCTTAGCCCCGTCTCCCAACTCAGTGGCTTCAGAGGTTCTTACGGCACAGATTGGCTTTCCTTTTGTTAATCTGGGGCCCCACATATCATTACCGCCAACTGCTCCTACCTCGTCTCTCTCGCAGACTGCTCCTTTCATAACTTGCTCTCTGCCACCTATCCACACGAGCTTTCCTTCTCAAGCTCCGCCCACCTTTTCATTTCCACACACTTATCCGGTGGCTTCAACACCTTATATAGGACATCCCTATTCGGTCGCCTCAACATATTCATCCTCAATACCTTATCAACATTTAGCCCCCCCATTGTCTAGTGGAGGCCCTTGGCCCAATCCTCCACCTTTTACAACAACCGCACCATCATCTCATCCAACCACTGATTTCATCAAACAAATGATGGACAAGATGCAAAATCTGGAGGCTTCTGTTTCAGGAAGCCGTAGCACCCTGACATACGAGCAAGTTTGTCGGGAGCCTATTCATCCTTCTGTCCCCCTTCATTCATATCCTCCTCAATGGGAATTACCAAAATTCACTCGTTTTAATAGTAAGGAGGATCCTCAACAACACTTGCGATCATTTAGACATGCCTGCTATCTGATTGCTCATGACGATGCTTTACTACTCCGCACCTTTCCCATGTCCTTATCAGGACCCGCCTTGGAGTGGTACAGTGCTTTAACCCAGCACTCAATCTTCTCTTTTAACCAATTAGCCCAATCTTTCTTGGATCATTTCTCCATTAATATTGCTAAGAAAGTATCTATCACCGACCTCTATGCCGTCCGACAATTTGAAGACGAATCTATCGCAGATTTCGTTGGACGATGGCGGGGCCTCATCAACCAACTTACTTATGCCTTGCCTCAGGCCGAACTCATCGAACTCTTTACGCGGGCCTGCGCTAAGCACATTTCTCCTACCCTCCAAATTCAAACTTTCCGCACCTTTGATGAGGCCTTTACTATGGCTCGGAAACTAGAAATTCGAGCCTTAGAGGAAGAGAAATTGCGGTTGCGCAACAAAAACCCTAATTTCTGAACCCAAGACTCCACCAACAAACCCAACACCACCAATTCTCACGCATCGACTGCTTCGAAATCAAAAGGAGCTGTCCACGCGGTGATGGTCAAATCCCAAGCACCGTCTAATACCCCGCCAAAAACCACCTATAAGTATAAAGCCGAGCCCATCAATTACACTCCCTTGGGAGAAACTTATGGTGTCATCTTGGAAAAATTGCTCAAAGCAGGAGCTATCACCTTGCCTCCTGTTAAACCTCACTCCGGGTTTGATTCCACCCGCGCTATACCTTCTTGGTACAAAGAAAATGACTTCTGTAACTTCCACCGCGTGAAGGGACACAGTCACGAAAACTGTAAGATGTTGAAAAACATAGTGCAGGAAATGGTTGATGCAGGGGATATAACCCTCGATAATCCTAATGCCCCTGCTAACCGAAATTTGAAAATCTTCAACAAACCATTCCCAAACCACTCTTCTAACAGTAACATAAACCAAGATATCTTAGCCGAGGAGAGTGTTCATGAAATCCATGCAGTTTTCGATTCCCAACCAAAAGCCTCTATTGAGAAAATTCTGAATCAAGCCTCTTCACTAACGCAGGAACCCGAACCCCCTTCACCACCATCAAGACAAGATGATAACCTTACCATTCCTTTACCCATAAAGGAATTAACCGCCCAGAGTTCTCTTCTCACAGATGAGCCTTCTTACACCACATCCTTGCAAGACTGTGAGCGGATGTTATCTAACTTATCTATTTCCCAAACATCTCCTTCTACCACTCTTGCTGTACAAGAGGAAGGCTCGCCACTTTTTTCGTCATCCTTAGACGAGAAACCCCTTGAACCGACATCACCAAATTCTTTAATCATGACGGATCCTCTCAAACATGCCCTCCTACCTATTAGTTCTTCATCGCCTAAATCTTTTCAGCGACCGGTTGACCTCTTAACGCCCATTGATACAGTGCCTCATTTACCCCCTGTATCACACCCACAGTGGACCGGAATCACAACCCACCTTTCTTCCATACAAAAGTTCCTATTCACACGTGAGGATTGTCACCCCTCAGAAGATAGACGAGTCCTATGGGAACGTTTGAGTACACCATGCTCTACTCAAATGCAGATGACCGATCCAGACACCTCTACCATATACCCGCGGTGTTTACAAAAACTCAAAATGCCTATGTCCTCACCTTCACCCCCCTCATCTCTACCGAATACCTCATCCACCTCTATTAACCTAACCAAACCTCCCCCTACGCTTGGGACTTCACCAATACCCAGCCTAACACACCCACCTAAACGGTTAGATTTATCCAAAAATAAAGCCGTCCATCCACCTAGGAGACAGACCCAATCTCCTCAAGTCCAATCTATGCCTCTGTCACAACTAAAACCCTCGCCGTCACACCTACCTTCTATATTGGGACCTCACCCCTCCACCTTGCCTCAATACATCATACCTCCTGCGTTTTCTTTAAAACGACCTGCACCTTCTACATCCATACAACAGAGATCCTGTCCACCTATCAACCCTAAACAAACTCCATCATCAAAGGATTTGTTTGCTGTCACTCCTCTTTCTCCGTGGTTGTTTCCTGATACCACATCATCTATGGCCTCATCATCTAACCAGCTAAACATAACTTTTTGCGCCGAAGAAGCCACGTTTAGTTAAATCCAATTATCAAAACCCCTTATCTAAAACACCATCCGTACGAACCAACCATACCCAAACATTACCAAAACCCACCCAATCAATAGCTTCATCTTCCTCTGACTTTGACCCGCTCAAAGGATCTTACGCTAAGATCCTTGATATGTTGGTGGAGAATGCGACCATTTCCCTACCCCCACTTAGACCTTATGATCCATCTAAACCTCGACCTATAGGTTATGATGAGTCTAAAATCTGCGCTTACCACCGCACACCAGGACATGATGTAGAGGGATGCAAAGCTTTGAAAGCCATACTTCGTCAGTCACCTCTCTCAGATAGAAAGGTTAAGAAAGACAACTTACGAAGGGAGAAACCTTTAGCTTCAATCCCCTCTCCTATACCACCTGTCCCCGCCTCACCAAGATCTATCATTATTACAACCCCACCTCTCGAAGACCATGACTTATCCCTACCGTCTTCCTCCTCTCGTGTTCACGAGATCAACATGATTAGTGTTGCTACTCGAGGGCAGAAAAACAATGGGAAAGCTAAAGAAAGCACACCTGCGGCCTCTCTTTCTCCGTCCACCATCCCGATCGCACCACCACCTAAAGTGGTTATTCGTGGACCTGCCTACCCCGTCTCTGATGGAGTTTCCCACCGAACCATGATCAAACAGCTTCACCAATCACCTGTAAAAATGACACTGTATGATCTCATTCAGACCTCTGAATCTCATCGACAAGCTCTCGTTGAAATCCTTCAAGGGATAGAGGTCTTACCTAATGAAACCTTGCCCGTTACCTCCATCTTAACACCCAACCACGTTGCTTCTCTCACCAAACAATCTATCACTTCCATCTCTATACAGCAAACCGCTGCTGTCAGTTTCTCCGAAGATGAAATTGTTGACTTTGGTGCAGAAGATCCTGACCCCGCTCTTTTCATCTCAGCTTACGTCCGGGACATCCGGGTGCGTCGTGTTATGATTGACGGGGGTGCTAGCCTAAACATCATCTCTTCCAAAGCCTTCCAACAAATGAATATCCCCTCTAGCTGCATGTGTGCCAACCCCACCATGCTGCGTTCATTCAACAATGCTATTACTTCTACCTTAGGCACTGTGATCCTTAACATTCGTGTAGGGCCACGTACCTTACCCGAACTCTTCTATGTCCTTGAGGGTGAATTCCAATACAACATGTTGTTAGGCCGCCCTTGGATCCGGGCTATGGGATGCGTTCCCTCCACCTTACATAGATGCATAAAATTTGAGTATGAGGGGAAGTCCTACACCGTAAAAGCTGACCCTCCCCCCTTCAAAACCTGCAATATGTTATATCACCCTAATGATGTGCTTGTACCAGTCAAGACACCCATTCATCCAACCCAACCATCCACTTCAACCACACCTCAACCATCCACCTCAACCGCACCTACACCTTCAACCAATACCGTCGCAAATACCACTTCCTTTCCCGCAGACAATATCCCAACCTCAGATCCCTTAGTAGATGTCTTTCAATGTCTTACGCTGGGGGAGTATCCCCTGTATAACATTAGCAAGTTCCATACCCCACAGGAGTACGGACAGTTACATGCGCATCCTACCTATGACCGTCGTGTGGGGGAAGTAATCTCCTACGAACCACCTAATTGCCGCACCAACCTAACGTATGGGGGTGTTCGATACATCCTCTATCACCCCTAAACCTCCCCTTGGTGTGGTCCCCTTCCAATCTGATTTTCAATATCTAACTAATCGTCGTTTCGCTCTCACCTTCCTGACGCGCTGTGCTTGGAAGGGCTTTGGTTTCGGTCTTTATGAACAAGGCCGACATACGATCATTCCCATTACTACACGCAAACACAAAGATCGTCGTGGTCTTGGATTCTCTGAACCACCTACACTGAAAACATCGCATATCCACTGTATCCAGGAAGGTGATGAAGTCACCCCTTCCGAACCATCATCACCCATTTTTCCATCGTCACCCACAGAGTCGATAGACCCTGAATCTATCCCTCCTAACTTTTTTTTTTCATAAACGCTATCTTCCTGGGTCCTCTCACTTATCAACGCGATAATGAAGACCCATCTTCTCTTCCCCTTCTGTATCCAGACATGATCAAAGAGGACTCACCTTCAATTAATGTTGTTGAGTGCCAGGATGACGACTCCATCCTCACTTACCTTGGTGCGGACGACTCTTATATTCAACGCGCCTTGCCATCTGATACTCAAACCATGTTGAATGAGTCGACTATAGAAATCAACATCCACACCGAGGATGATCCTCACATTGTGAAGATCGGACAATCTCTTACCGCATCAGAACAAACTGCCTTCACTACCTTCCTCCGTGCCCGCAACCAAGCTTTCGCTTGGTCCTACGCTGACATGCCAGGAATTGATCCTGACATTGCTGTCCATAACATTACCTTAAAACCCGATGCCAAACCAGTTAAACAGAAACTGAGTATCCTCAATGGATATCAAACATCGTACCTGTCACTAAAGCGACAGGGGGACTTCGGATATGCATAGATTTTTGGGATCTTAACCTCGCTTGCCCAAAGGATGACTTCCCCCTCCCAAGTATTGATCAACTTGTTGATCTCACTATGAGTCATGAAGATGCTTTCTCTCATGGATGGCTTTTCGGGATACAACCAAATTTTGGTTAGCCCCTGTCGATCAACACAAAACTGCCTTCATAACTCCTTGGGGAACCTTCTGTTACCGTGTTATGCCATTTGGCCTTAAGAATGCCGGTGCGACCTATCAGCGGGCTATGACCTACATTTTTCATGACATTATGCACACTATCCTTGAAGATTACGTCGACGATCTTCTTGGCAAGTCTAAACATCGCAGTGAACATCTCGATGTTTTAACCATTATTTTTGATCACCTGTTACAATATTCTATCCGTCTTCAACCAAAGAAATGTGTCTTTGGTGTCCTTTCAGGAAAACTCCTGGTTTTATCGTCTCGTTACGTGGCATCGAGGTCGATCCAGCTAAAGTCCAAACTATCCTAGAAATGCCCCACACATACTAACCTTAACAATTACGTAGTTTGCAAGGGTAAACTCTAATCTATCCGGCTTCTTCTCGCAAACTCTCGGAATCGATGTCAACCTTTAATCATCTCCGTAAAAGGAAATTACCTTTCAATGGAGGCGAAGAGTGCCACAAGCTTTGAGGCTCTTAAAAACATATCTCTTGCAGCCACCCGTGCTTATCCCACCTCAGGACGATCGCCCTTCTACCTTACCTTCTGCACCGACCATGCTGTAGTGATCCTGCTCGCACATCGTGACTCTGAGCTCGAGAACAAGCCATTTATTACATAAAAGTTGTACTCTCGTGGATTCAGACTAGGTATACACATGTAGAACAGTTTTGCCCTGCCCTATCATTGTATCCACCAACTAACGCCGACACTACCTCTCTTGAATCACAAAAAATTTTGTCATCACCAACGCAGCCCTATTAATTATATGTATGCCAAACCACATCGAAACCAATGCATCACCTGATGGCTTATGCTCCTTGCCGCCCTTTACCTTAATTTGTACACCAGAAATCAATAAAAGGAAAAACTATTGGCAGACCAACTCGCATAAGGAAGCCCCTTTACCCTGGGGAACAATTTTACCAATGTTAATTTCCCCGATGAACTCATCACCACTCTTTCACTCATTGAGGAGTCGTATCCAATGAAACTATTCTTTAATGGATACAAATGCCAGCGTAATAGAGGAGCCGACGTTGTTTCATTCCGTTAATTGACTGAGCTGCGTTAGCCTCTTTCATTTACGGCTGATTTCCCCCTGCACATATACAGGGGCCGAAGACGAGCGCCCTTGTTTGGACGTCTCCACAGTTGCGTTACCCTTAGCTGTAAAATCTATATATTTTTGGGCGACTGACTATCAATTGGTAGTCAAGCTAAGTTATGGGCATCACAAACGTAAAAATGAGGAACTTCAAAAGTACAAACATTACGTGGATCACTTTGACCTGATTTACTTTTTTTTTTTTTCATTATTCTATCCAAAACCATTCCCCGCTCCAATAAAATTTGTGGATACTAGGCTTGCTTAGCACGCAAATTCCTTTACCTCACCAACTGACTTCGTTGTGACATATTAGTCTTGCGTCAATAACTTCTTTTGCCCAATATCCACAGCCC
>JAHRHJ020001170.1:0-30843 GCA_019776745.2 Taxus chinensis
GGTGGTAGGTGAAGAGGATAAATGTTCATATACCGAACCTTAGAGAATTTTTACAAAATAGAGAGCTTATGACACTAGAATGCTTTAGAGGATTATGTAATCCTTTAACCAGAATTGTGCTTCAGGGAGTACGCGATAAAACAATTTTCAACACACAAAATTCAAGGATTCCAAATGATGGCTACAATTTGAAACTTACTACTTATCAATCTCCGTTCTTCACGCCTAAGATACCCTCAAAGGATAATAATCAATCTTATAATCACGGTGATTTTAAGTTTGTTTATTTCACTATAAAATGAAATATCTTCTGATAAATGAAATTAAAAATGCCACCAAACTATCACAAAGATAAGATCTTGTGTGATTCACACAGATTTCAATGTAAGAATGCAATGGAACAATAGAACTACTTGTAGACTTTCAGAATGAAAAAACAAAAAATTTTTGGGCCCAGAATACACGATGAACTCATGTTGGTTAATTTATTCGCAGGGGAAATTTTCTTTGAACATCTCAAACGATTTTTCAATGGCGTACACTCGCAAACCATCGGGACCTGAATCAGATTTAACACAAAGAGATAAATAGGTTTTCTTAGATAGTTGATCATAAAGGAAGGGTCTATCAAGTTTTCTTAGAAAATTAGTTCTGACTCTAAGCACTCCCACCTTTCAACTTGTCATCATCACCATCTGACGCTATGATAATTCGTCACCGGGAAACTCCGTCTTGCTATGATTATTTACTATGCATAGCTTTTAGTTTGGGGTGGATTGAATATTGAAACACAACAACAAACATATACAAGAATACCATAGACTATGATAAGAAGAATGATATAAATCTGAATATAAGTGTAATTATAATATCACATGAATTGTTACAATCTCCCCATGAGTACTTCATTGTTCTGACTTCACTTGCTTCAACAATAACTATGGAGAAAATCCAATTACACTTCTTAAGGCTTCTTTAACACACCTTCAAAATGATGGCTTCTTTCCCCACTTACAATATTTCTCACTACTTCCTTCTATGCTAATGAGGGGGGTGGCCTCTTTATTTATAGAATTTAGGCTTGTCATCTATCTCTAAGATAGGATAGGAAATCTCTTTCGACCAATCGTATTTCATGGCCTAAACTCTTGCCTTTACATGTAAGGCTTATCTTTCTAGATAAGATAACTTATCATCTCACATGGGTTTCCACCTTGTTAGACTTTCCTCCACAAATCAAAATATCCAAAATATTTATACATCACTCTTTGTCCTTATTAAAATAAAAAATATTTTGTTTCTAATTCCTAATCATGTAGACCCTCATTCTTTACTTTATCCCAACTTTGACATTTTAACATTACCGACCCACTTTCCCCGACAAATATTTACTTTTACAACATTCCTAGTGTACTTTGACTGTTACCGTACTCTACATTATTGGGGGCACTGTAACTGACGAGCCGTTATCTTCCATCGGATTCTACACTAATTACACTTAACAACATCCTATTCCTAATACATACATTATTAAATAGGAATACACAGAGGAAATTTTAGTGTCGACATCTTCCCGTCCTATCTTCTACTTGTTTACTTCAACTTTCTACTCCGTCCCGGAGTAGACTATTCTCGTGCTTTGTAAAAACTTCCTTGTTATGGTTGAACCCATTTCGTATGGGAGTGGCCATCCAATTCCTCCAGGCGTAAAATGTACCCTTTTCATTCACAACTGCTATTTGTGGTAGGGCCCCATCCATTTTGTGAAGAATTTTCTCTGTCTTCTTTTTTGTATCTGGAATCATAACTAGAACCAAGTCATTCACATGAATGTGAGACCAACGGATATTTGTGATCAAAGTATCCTTTTTGCTTCATTTCTTTCTTATGCTTGGTATACTTTGCTATTTCCCTCTTTCTTCTATCAATGAAGATGTACCAACCTTCTTTCTACTGAATCACTTTCATCAGCCTTTCAGTTTTCATAACTCTCAACAGTGGGAATTCAAACCAATAGGAGAACTGATCATGCCATAAAAAGGTCCAAATGAACTTGGGAGTATCCTCTGTTGCTGGACTTGATGTTCCCTATATGCACAAATGTTCATGAATCCTTTTATCCACTTATGTACCTGCAAGGCTGCATCTTTTGCTAGCATTTGGACACACACAGAATTTTTTTTTTCGTTCCACCTTTCCATTTGTTCTTGGCTTGTATGTTTGTTGCCTTCCTGTGCTTAATAGAAAAATTTTATTGACTAGGGCTTCTACTACCTCATTATTAGTGGCTTTCCTTGATTTTTGTTACATTTCTAATGGAAACAAATCGAGTGACATGCGTTCATATATGAAACCTTGCCACTTCATCATAGAAAGCTGTTTTCATGGCCTAAGCTTCAAGCCACTTAGTTAGATAATCTGTGGCAACTACAATATAAACTTATTTTAGTGTGGGGTAAAGTTGGTATTTGGACCTACAATATCTATTCCCCACTTTTTCAAAGGGACCAAAAGTTGAAAAGACTAGGGCATAATGGAGCTAATGAAGTCTTAAACGGTTACCATGTGTTTGATAAATATCACATGTCTTACAATCAGTATAACAATCTCTAAAAAGAGTGGGCCCATATAACCTACCTCCAGATTCTTCTTGCTGTAAGTTGTCCACGAAGTTCCTCCACATGTACCATTTGGATCTTCTATCGCTCCCTCGCTTGATCACGTCCAATTGCCCGCTTGTACTGTCCTTAAGTCCCTATTCGAATATTACTCCTACAGAAGATATGGACAACTAGCTGAGTATCTTCCTCTTATTCTTTTGCCTTGGCACCATCAAGAAACTTGAAATTCCTTCCGATAATTCCAAATATCTATGTTATTCACTAGGGATTGTGTCAAGGGATAACAATTTGCATCTAACATGATCAAGCCATACAAAGACCCTAAAAAAAACCATCATATGCTCAGAGAGTGCACTACATTGACATTTTCTTTCCTAGCCTATCTACAAATACACAGTCTTTCATTCAATGGTGGTTTCCCGATATCTTGAAATGTGTTTAATGCCTGAAAATTTATCAATACATGAGGATAGAAGACTTGAAGAGAGGAGGGAGGTAGAAGAATGCAATACTTTCAGGGAAAAGAGATGGCAGATAAAACCCTTACATGTATTGAGAAAATGAGATGTAGAATAGAACCATTCACGTTTATAACAGGCACAATCCGTAGACTCAAATTTCTTGAGATTGTATCAAACTTTAGAACACAGCGGTAGTCACATTAAGCATTAACAAGGATCATCATACATGATTCAACATTTGAGACCAACAAGTACAATCATGACATCGACACATACAGAGCCTCACCCTAGGGTCATCATCATCATCACTTTTTTACAGATTTCTCCTCCAATTCAAAATTACATGTTTCAATATTTTTTATCAAAATTCCAACCTGTACAACTGGCTTTGAAAGCTCATGATCTAGCTCGCAAGCATACTGGTTCACAATCTATCCTCGAGCAAGAATGAAAAATTTACGGTATTCACATCATCTTACTGTACTTTCGAATGTCTTGATTATCAAAGAATTCATCAATGGCACAACATAAAGTAGGTTTTTAAATATGTAGTCACAAAATCACATTATTTCGCCAGGTATATATATGGGTCATGATTACATAATAATTCTCATATGACTTCCTAATTTGGGTTGCCCACATGGAAGGAATTTATTAGACCTATGTTCTTGGCCGGATATTTTCTTTTGCTTTTTTTTGCCACTTGAAGTTGCGTCTTACACTCTTTAACATCTGGAGAGCTCTATCAGTTCATTTACACTTAGTCGACATTCTGGCCTATTTCATGTTTGACACTAGTGTCTGACCCCTAAGACATGCTAGTGCAAGGCTGCCCTCATCCCCTCTACGATCCCCTAACCTATTTTGGAAACGTCTCATTCAAATATTACACTGAGCTGACACATGTCTATCCATTTGAGCGGTCTCAAACTTTTCAGGTATCTAAGCTCTGTCTCGGGGTTAATTGACTGAAATCACAATGTGGCAAGGTGGCACTCATATGAAGATATAACCCTTTGATTTACACTTAAATGTGATCATAATTAAGGAACATGGAGCACTTAAGCATTAGCTATCACCATACTAAGGTTGCAATTTTTAATGATCGACTCAAGATCATCTTTTTGGACCTCCATTCAATGTGGAAAGGAAACTGGCACAATTATCATGCATACACTTCCCATAAGAGGGGACTCTTCAAGCTATGCCGATGAGGCACGTGGTGTCATATACTGAACATCTTCTGCATACTTAGCTGATTGTTGAGCTTATTCAAGTGCAACATTCATTAAGAGCTACCTAAGGTACAATTGTGGACACAAGCACTACACACAAACCTGAGAACTACATTGAGTATGAAATGTAACACAAAGCTTAGCCCATGGAGTTGCACTCATTTGGATAAATGAGGACAGTCAGACCCCTCATTTGTCATTATTTTATTTTTGGTATATGATGTATCCAATCTAGGAATGGTCCACTTACGGGTCATTCTTTCGTGGATGCTGGGGCAAGTTATTAACGACATTGAAGATATGCCTGTCATTGTGTGACCTGCGAGAAGTTAAAATTAAATGAAGGAAAAAAAACATCTCACCAATACGTTATGAATTTCAAGGTTATTCTCCAGGGTTTGAGTAGTTACAGGAACATTACAGAAGGATTCCAGGCACCCGACAGGTGCCAATGACTCATTCTAGGCACCCTAGTCTCAAGAATTTTTGAAATTTGACTTGGTTAAGAGGGGAATTTTCCAGGATCTTGACAACAGACACTTCATCCCTCTTTATTCATCAATTCATAACATTGGCACAATACACATTTGGATGGCTCATGTTTGGACTAGCTAAGTCTTGGACTTATCTCCTCTGGTTACAACTACGCTTTCATACTTTCTATGTTTAATTAGTGGCTATTGGGTCTATTGATATACTTATTATGTATATTACATTTTCTGCTATATTGCATTACGATTTAGGCATCTCATAAATTATGGCGATATTACATTAATTGAAGCTCTAAAATCCTAATGTGAACAAAGATCTAAGAAATAAGCTAGTACTCTACAAGACACATGTAATAGTCGAATTATTAACTGGCGAATAAGTTGGCTATCATATCACATAATATAATCCAATTTGAGCATAATGAGGAAGTAATCCTAAATGTATTGAAATGTAAAATAAATTCACCACGAATGTAGAATTTAACCCTTCATAGTAGCTTTATGAGCATATGAACCAATAACACCAGAATTAGGACAAAGGCACTAGGGTGGATCAGCTATTCATACTATAGTTCGATTCACAGTGGTTATCACGAGGGCATGCTAATGATAAGTTAGAGCTAGAAGGCTAGCTATACATGTGTGACAATTCTGATCTTATTAAGCTCCAGATATCAATTATGCATGACTAGGAATAGATGCATTCAGACAAAGGAAAGTAGATTTCAAGGGAGGAAGTGATACACAATGGAAAGTATCTGGACTCCTGCTCATTAGAGAGGTGAAATAAACCAAGAGACTATAAGGACGTGATTCGTAAAATTATGCAAGTGGAGTGCAAATAAGTGGTCTAGGAAGATATGAATCTCTATATAGTTGGAACACTAGGAAGAATTTTGTAACTTGCTCCAAAGGGTGACTTAAGGATGTAGGATTCGACTGAGGTATGTATGGATGTAAAGGCAAGAGTAATATGTATTCCCTTGCAAATAGGAGTTTCATGGTTGAGAGAGAAGTGTGATAGTACGCACCGGAGAAGAGCTTCTTAAAGGTAGTTTCTTGTATGTAAATGTTACTTCTTTTATTTCACTCATTTTTACACAAATTTGACTATGACCTACAATGACCTACAACAAAGTATGAATGCGGTTGTAGATGGATGGCTTCTGTAGTAACATCCTCATCAAAGACATTAAAAAACTGAAGAGAGAAAACATTTTTTGTCTCACTTTAGATGGCTTAGACCACCCTTTATGATTAGAATGCCAAATACATTGATAGCCATATCCAAGGTGATGTAATACATATGGTAAACAAGACTAAGTACAATCAACCCGCGTGTAGGATTCCTGAAGCATGTAGTTATCACCATTTAGGGGGGCTAGTTCATCTAAATAACTTCTAAAGGGTTCCCTTGTGCGCTCGCTTGAGGCAGATATACTTAATATAGCATATGTAGTATGGGCATGTACTTAGCATATTAGTAAAGATATAATGGTCGACCTACGATTTAACCTATGTGGGGTAGCCCTAAGCTGTAAATTGAGAACATCCTTATGCAAAGGGTAATCAGTTACTTTTGACAGATGTTAAGACATGCGCCCTATACTATGATCTTTAGGGGAAGAAGTCCTTGATAGAATGGATGTGCGATAAACTCATTAGAGATCCTGAGATGAATTGCTTCAGACATGTAGTAGGGACTTATCTAGATGATTTGTGGCTGATGCTCAGGAATTGAGTGATACAACATTAACTATTGAGAATGTGACAAGGTGAGGTTCATGGGAGTTCTTGACTTGATTGGGCAACAATTGAGAGGATTTATAACAGGGATAACAAAGGTGTTCTCAGTCAAGCGCCTAGGATGAAAGAAGTTGCCAAGTTACTCTGAAGGAGAATTTCCTAAAATTTTCTTGAGGGAAATGGAGGCTTAGTGGAATTGATGAGGATGAGAGAAGGGGACTATACATGTCAAACAAGACAAGACCCTACATCCCTACCATAGCTATTCTGGTTTTGATATACAGTTAAGGAAACAGAGCCTCCTAAGAATTTGTGCGAGTGTAAGATATTAAATGTCTCTAATAAGGTTCATTGATTAAATACCAATTTCCATAATTATTGTCATACAAGAATAATGTATAGGATAAGAAAACCACCTAGAATGGATATAGAGAGCGTGTGAGAAGGCCTAGATGGGCAGTAAAGAAGCGTTACCACCTTGCATTAGCAAGGATACAAGGCCTAAGTTTGTATTCCACTTTGTACAAGGATAAATGTGTGCGCATGGTATGAGTGTCATTCGGACCGCTCCCATTAAGTGAAACAAAATTAAAAATTGGCAATTAGTTAAAGGAAAAAAAAAAACGGCTAATTATCTCATACACACTTTACCTTTTCGAGTATGAAGAGGACTGTCATCACCAATCCGGCACTATGATAAATTCTTCATCGGGAACTCCTCGTGCTATGATTATTTACTAATGCACAAGCCTTTAGTTTGGTGGATGTAATCTGGAAACAAAACAACAACCGAACACAAGAATACCATCGACTATGATAAGACGGAAAGATGAAAAATCTGAAATATCAAAATAAATGATAATATTAATATGAAAGTGTTACAATCTCACCCATGAGGTACTTCAAGTGTTATTGACTTCACTTGCCTTACACCAAGACTATGGGAGAAACTTTACAATTACACCTCTTAATGGCTTCTTTCAACACACCTTTAAACTGATGGCTTCCTTCGCACATTTCCTACAATATTTCTCACTACTTCTTTTTATGCTAAATGAGGGGGGTGGCCTCTCTATTTATAGAACTTCCACGCTTATCCATCCTATCTCTAAGATAGGATAAGAAATCCACTCTGACGAATCATATTCCATACCTTAACTCTTATCTGTACATGTAAGCTTATCTTGTTAATATAAGATAAACCTTATCATTTTACATGGGTTCCACATTTTTAGACTTTTTACAAATAAAATACACAAAATATTTATGACCTCACTCCTTGTCCTTATTACCAATATAATATTTCTAATTCCTAATCATGTAGACCCTACTTCTCTAATTACCCAAACTTTGACATTTTAACATTACCGGACCACTTATGACAAATATTTACTTTTTACAACATTCGTATTATACTTTGACTATTACCGTACTCCACATTATTGGCAGCACCGTACTGAAGGCGCCGTTATCTTCTATCAGATGCTACTAATAATTATACTTAACAACATCCTATTCCTAATACATACATTAATGAAATAGAAATTATGGAGGAAAATTTTAGTGTCGACATCTTCCCCCTTCCTAGCTTCTACTCCGTCCTCGGAGTAGACTCTTCTGGTGCTTGGAAAATCTTTCAACTTGTCGTGGTTGACCCATTTGGTAATGGGAGTGCCATCCAATTCATCCAGTTGGTACGTACCATTTTCATGCACAACTGCTATTTTGTAGGGCCCCATCCATTTTGGAAGAAATTTTCTCTGTCTTCTTTTTTTGTATCTGGAATCATATACTAGAACCAAGTCATATTCACATGAAATGGAGACCACCAGATCTTTTGATCAAAGTATTCCTTCTGCTTCATTTTCTTCTTATATCTTGTATCCTTAGCTATTTCCCTCATTTCCTCTAACAAATGAAGATGTACCAACCTTTCTTTTACTGAATCACTTTCATCTATTCTTTCATTATCATTACTTTGACCGTGGGAATATCAAACTCAATAGGAAGAACTGGATCAATGCCATAAGCCAACTGAAATGGGGAGTATCCTGTTGCTGATTTTGATGTTGCCCTATATGCCCACAATGCTACATGAATCCTTTTATCCCATTTATGTACCTACAAGGTTGCATCTTTTGCTAGAATTTGACACAGCAAAAAATTTGTGCGTTCCACCTATCTATTTGTGCTTGGCTTGTATGGTGTTTCCTTCCTGTGCTTGATAGAAAAATTATTGACTAGGGATCCTACCACCTCATTAATGAAGTGGCTTCCTTGATCTATTACCATTTCTAATGGACAACCAAATCTGGTGACAATGCGTTCATATATGAACCTTACCACTTCATCCATGGAAGCTATTTTCAATGGCCTAGCTTCAACCCCACTTGGTTAAATAATCTGTGGCAACTACAATATACTTATTTTGACGTGATGTAGTTAGAATTGGACCTACAATGTCTATTCCCCATTTTTCAAAGGGACCAAGGGGAAGAATAGGACATAATGGAGCTGATGAAGTCTTACGGTTACCATGTGTTTGACAAATATCACATGTCTTACAATAATTATAACAATCTTTAAAAAGAGTGGGCCAGTGATAACCTACATCCAAGATCCTTCTTGCTGTAAGTTGTCCATAGAAGTGCCCTCCACATGTACCATTGTGGAATTCTTCTAGCAGCTCCTTTCCCTTGATCACGTCTAACTGCCCTCTTGTACTGTCCATCAGGTCCTATTCGAAATAATGCTCCATACAGAATAGAATATGGATGACTGGCTTGAGTAATCTTTCTCTTAGTCTTTGCGATTGGCACCATCAAGAAACTTGAATTCATTAATATAATTCCAAATATCTATGTATTCATTAGGGATTGTGTCAAGGGAGAATAATGTTACATCGGGGAAAATCATCATCATCACAAGATGATCCTAAACCATCATAGGCTCGAGAGAGTGCATCTGCATTGACATGCTTCTTTCCTAGCCTATCTATAATATCAAATTCAAATTCTTGTAGCAAAATTATCCGTCTTGCTATCCTCCCTGATGGCTTAGGCTTATTAACAATATATTTCAGAGCCTGATGATCCGTTATAACTAGAAATTTCTTCCCTAACAAGTAATTTCTAAACTTCTTTACAACAAAAATGATAGCCAGAGCCTCTTTTTCAGTTACAGTATAGTTTACCTCAGCACTGCTCATTTTTCTGCTCCCAAAGTAAATTGGATGTTCATTCTCATTTTCATCCTTTTGGATCAAAGTACTACCTAGTGCTACATATGAGGCATCAATGTACACAATGAATGGCTTGCTCCAATCTGGATTCTTCAAAACAGGTGAAGACACCAGGGTTTCCTTCAGCTGTCCAAAAGCTTCATGTGCCTTGTTTCCTGGTTCATAAGCAACATCCTTCTTCAAGAATTGGGTTAGTGGCTGTGCAATCTTTCAGAAATTCTTGATGAAAACCTTCGTATAGTAACCCACATGGCCAAAAAATGATCTCAACTTACTTCTATTCATAGGAAATGGTAAATCTTTGATTTTTGAAACTTTGTTAGGATCAGTACCAATACCATCTCTGGATACAACATGTCCTAACAAAACACATTTAGAATATCTAAAGACACACTTTGTAGGGTTTAATGAGGCTTGTGCTTCATCTAACCTTTGAAATGCTGTCTCCATCTGGTACAGGTGGTCCATCTTGCTCCCATAGATGTGTTGGTCCGAAAATCTGTCGCCTAGACAAATCTATGGATAGACGAGCCAACAGTGTGCAGGGCATAGCCCCTCTTTGAGTCAGCAAAGTGAAACTGGTTTATTGCTATTCTACCAGCAGGAATCTTGTGCAAATCTCACAGTATTCTGCCTTCGGGGGTTGGGATCTCATCCCAGTAGGTTTATTTCCGGCTGCGAAGAGAAAGGAATTTAAAGAGGAAATGAAGAAAAGTCAGATCCGAAGGGAGAAAAGAAATGAATTCCAAAGCAGAAAGGTCAGAAGATTTATGTTTTTGGGTTGGTAGTAAACAGAGCCAAACCTACTTGCATAAACAAACAAAGCAATACTGATTAATAAATGACAATAAAACAGAAATAGATTCAACAGAATAAATACACAGATCTGACATAAGAAAGATCTAATGTAGGTAACACATGTATTCAGCACAAAGTCTAAATATTTGTATTAATAATTCTTCTGTTACAAAAAGCTCAAAGTCTTTTCTCCTTGCTTCTATTTTTCATCTAAAAGATATTCACTCATCCATCATCCCAAATACAACAAGTATTGGGGTATTTATAGAAGAAGGAGAGAAAAGAAGGCAAAAAGGAGCCAACAACTATTTACAAAGATATTTACAAAATATCTAAAAGTCATGTTGACTTTTGACAACTTGATGGATGACATCATCCCATGGTGCAACATGGATGATGTCATCATTTGTGTCAACACACTTCAGATATTTCCAAAAAGAAAGACGAAGAAGAGAAAGAGAAGAAGAAGAAGAAGAAGAAGAAGAAACAACTATTCGTCATCGTCATCCTGCGGCCGAAAGGGGGTAGACTGCTTTTGTTGCTGCTCAGGTGACGAGATATGGAATTGAGAGCGGTATTCCATAAACTTGTTGATCATTGGCCCTAGTTGATCCTGGGAAGGATCCTTGTGCCGCTCACTGATCGCCTCACAAGTCTCCCGCTCATCTATGAGTTTCTCGGGGAGTTTGGAAAAGTCCTTTTCCGCCTCAATGAGGAACCCGATGAAGTCCCTACAGGCCAGCAGGTTGTTGATAGACTCTGCGTCAAATGTGACCTCTGGTCCCGTCCCTTGAGAACGATCTCCTTGAAGATCTGGGTGGTTTCATCAGCTTTCCTTAAAGTGAAGGAAGGAGTAAGTAACCCTGGCGACATATTAAGAACAATCCGTTCCATTTGGTGCATCGCGTCCAGGGCTTCTTCCTTGACTTTGTCAATCTTTTCTAGAACAAATTCTAGCTGATCCACCCGGTAGTCCAGAGTGGACATGATTTTGTTGAGGGCCCTTGGATGGCCGAAGACGTCGAACTTGACCAGATCTTTGACTGAACAGTCAAACATTTGTTGGAAGGTCTCGTGCTGCAGTCTAGCATGTTCCAGCTCTTCTGATATGGGCCCTGCTAACGCTTGGAGCTCTTTATTCGCCTTACTGATGTTCAGATACAAGTCGGAGAACTCGGCGATCACTTTTTCACTGTCTTTGAGGATTTGGCTCCTCCAAGCGGAAACGGCCATACCCTACTCACCGATCTTTGCATACTCATTAATTTTCTCCTGGCTGAGAAGCTCAGAAGTCTCGGCGGCAGTTGTGGGAGGTGCACTACCCATCTTCTGTAAGGCTTGGAGCAGATATTTGTTTTGCTCCTTCAGTTGCCTTTTCTCTTCCTTTGTCTCTTTAAGCTTCTTGCAGAGGGCGTCAACTGCAGAAAGAGCCTCCCCCTGAAGGCTTTCGGAAGACGTCCCCATTGTGACTTGGTTCACTGTATAATATGTCGGGGATAGATCCTTTTTCTCCCTTGAGGGGATTGGGGTACGCGATCTCCATAACCCTCTCTCCCGCAGCACTTTGAGAGAAGCGTGTGACTGGCTTCTGCTTCTTTGCCCCTTTAGATGGGATTACGGAAAAGTCCATCGGAGCGATGGGAACTTTCCTCTTTTGTTGACTTAGCTGCTGGGAGATCCAGGCTGGACCTATGGGAGAAGGGCCGGAAACAGAGAAGGGGGCAGCTGCAGTAGTAGAAGGGAAAAATGTGGAGACACGTGGCGGCGGCATAGAGAGAATAGCCGAAGAAGTGCCCACGGGAGGAAGGGAAACTGCAGCTGCGGAAGACATAGGAAGGGAAGGGAGCTCAGAGATGAGGGAAGAAATGGAGGAGGACAGATCAGCGAGGGAAGAGAAGATAGACGAAGAAGCGGGGGGAACAGTAGAAGAAGGGAGAGGACACGACCAAAGGGATGGTCACTTGAGTCACTCGAGGAGGGGAAGGAAGAGAAGAAGAAGGGATAGAAGGGACCTCGGTTGTTATAGCAATGCTGACATCCTGAGTTGATGGGCCTATTGGAACATCCTCTTCTACTTCTTTCTCTGGCGAAGCCAGAGTTATAACCTGTTCAGGTGCCGTGGAAGGAGGACTCTCAGGGGCTTCTTCCTGAATGGTGCTGGATTCACCTTCTACGCCTTTGCCCTTGCCTTTAGGCTGCTGTTTGGATCGTGGAGGTGCATTACCCAATGGGGAGGTTGTGAAATCAACCCCAAGGTAGATTAGTCCGTTCATCCGGCACCAATGCTCTGTCCTACGCAGAGTCTCCTTGACCCTCTCCTCAATCATCTGAGGGGCCTTAGTTCTATCAATGGCCGGAAAAGGCCAATTGTCCCCATCTGTGTTAGTATATACTTGATCGACTTCATCCTCAGTGGTTTGGAAGCCTTTGGGGACAATTGCTATCCCATATTGGATGATTTCTGCCAAGGCTAAGCGAGAATGATCCTTTCTCCTGAGCTCGACCTCATGGATGATGTCGATGTAAATGTCCTCGATTTGAGGAATGTGGATTGGATCGAGTTTCGCCCTTGGCAGACAATTTCTTGGGTTGAAGGTAGGCCTGGCCGGGAAATCATGTTTCAAGTTAAGTAGCTCCAGCTCTGCGAACATGTCCTTTGCCTTGTGATGGGTAGTGCATGTATATCGGCCCACTGTGAGGGGGAAAGGAGTCCCACCCTTCTTTCTTTTCAGGCATTTCTCGTGATATGTGATCAGCTGCCTTGACAGCTCTAGCAGAATCAGTTTGGGTCCAGCATACCTCGGTAGCCTGGTTGGCTCTCCTAAAAAGTTGGCAGCCCTTAGATAGGTGAACGTGGGAAACTGGGTGAACAGGGCCCCCCATTTCTCAGTGGCTGCTACTATGCTTTTGGTCGTGTGACCATAAGTCATATTTGGCCTCAACAGGCAGATGATGTGATAGAAAAACACATCGTTGATTTTTGTGAATTGAGGAGATGCTATTCTCCAGCCTCAATTCTGGGTAGTACTCGTATATTTTGACCTGAGGCCAAACTCCACTCCGCGTCAGGCCTGGATAGTCCCTCTCTGATGCTGCAGCGTAGACTACATAGGAGTTCATGTGGAATCTCCCTGTTGTGCTGAATTGTTGAAGCTGCTCAGAGATTGTGCTGCTTATAATTTCGGCCCATTCAAAGCGCTGATCAGGCATATTCTTGTTCATGGTCTCTAAGTACCGCAGCATCCATTTATGGAAATAATGGGCGTCAGAAAGCCCAAAGACCCTGCTCAGGAACGTGATGGTGTCGCTGAGCTCCTCTGAGAAGTCGCTGCGGTGGATGATTTGGGGCCACCAGGTTACTATCTTTTTGTTCTTCAAGTAGACCTCATTCATCAGTTGCATACACTGATCTGCATTGTCGTCCCAGGCCTTAATGCAATCTGCTTGGCTGACAGCCACAAAGTGCCGATGGTGAGGGATGCCGAGTATTATCTCAAAGTGGCGGGTAGTGAGGTCGATGACGACCTCGCCCTTGCTGTTTACGACACACCTTGTGTCTTTGTTGTAACACTGGGAAACCACCATCATGAATTCATTGTTGACGGCGCTGACTGGGATTCCACCGGTGAAGTGCAGGGCACTGCCTATCAGTTTGTCCATCCATGGACTCCTTGTGACTTTCTGAGTTCTGGCCCAGAATTCCTCCATATCAATATGCCCCAATTCTGAGTCTCTGACGTCCAGGCTACACTCGGCCTGGGACTCGGGCATTCTGACCCTCTGATATTTGTATTTCATTTCTTCTTCTGTAAGTTTGGCCTTGCCTTTGGATTTGGTAGGTCTCTTGCTGGATGTTGACATATGTTCTTCCGAGTTTATTTTTTGATCTGCATGAAGAAGAAGCGAGACCCAACGCAAAAAGGTTGTATTAGTCATTTGATTTTCCATTGAAGTGTTAACAGAAGAAAGAGTTAGTTATTTTGAGGCTCAGGGCGCAGGGCGCGTGAAAGATGCAGCTTACAGGGCTAAATAGGTAAGGCGCACAGGAAAAGGGTGTTGCAAGGGTTAAACTGGCGCCAAAGGCGCATGGCGCATAGATACTGCAGGGTACATTTTACAAAGGGTGCATGAAAACATTGTGTTGCATAGAGACAGGATGCGCCAAGAGGCGCATGGATTTTTCATGTTGCATGGAAGATTTGGTGCACCAAAGGCGCATGTATGGTTTGTGTAACAGGAACTTTTGTGCGCCGGCGCACAAAGGGTCTACACAACATGATGCAGCTGTAATGGGGAATGCGCTTGCGCTTTCAAAGCTTTGTACTTAGCGCGGATAAAGCTGATGTTGCACAGATGCTGGGTGCGCCAAGGGGAGCATGTTTATGTGATGTAACAAGGAAGGTTGGTGTGCCAGGTGCAAGGGAAGTGCGTAGCATAAAGGTGAAAGTTTTCAAGATGTAACAGGGGTGATGGGTGCGCCAAAGGCGCAGACTTTTTTCATGTTGCAAGGTGACAGATGCGCCAAGGGTGCAACGGTTTTTGATGTTGCAGGCCGTAATGCGCCACTGAAAACAGAGTCTTTTGCAGAGTGTTTGAATTTCCCTCAAGAGGGGTTTTTACAGGGTCATGAAGCTTCTCTTTTTTTCTTCAAAGGTTTTTAATGAAATGGCTTTTACCAGAGGGGATTTAAAGGATTTCAGAACAACTTCCTCTACCAGCAGATCTGGAAAGAGGGGGAGGAAATATGGAAACGCGAGGAAGGATGGAAGGAAAGCAGTTCAATACTTCATTTCCAAAACCAAACTACCAAGCAGCAAAGAACCAAAACACAAAATACACATGAAAGAGACAAGAACCCCTTACCAGGATAAATAGCTGAAGAAACATAGCAAACGGGTCCACAAAACGATTGAAAATGACAGGGCAAGCGCACTGACAGGCTCAGAGAATAATAAAATCATGTGATGCTCATTGGTGAAAATGACATTTGTAGACGCGCCTATATATAGGTGAAGAAGTAATAAATGCGCCACCAACTTTTCAAGTGGCGCATGAAAATTGCTGTCGACATGAGAAAGCATGCGCCTTTGGCGCACCAAAGCGTATGACAACACAAAGATATGTGTGCCTTTGGCACACCGGAAACGTTGTGTTGACATAGAGAATATGTGCACCTTTGGCGCACCAAAAAGAGGCGCAACAAAAGTATTGTCGACAGGAAGGCGCATGCGCCTTGGCGCACGCAGGGAAGCCTCAACATAGAGAGGTGCATCAAAAGGTACTGTTGACACAAGAAAGCATGCGCCAAAGGCTTTAAAGGGGGCGCATCAAAAGTTGATGTTACATAGTAATTCTATGCGCCCAGCCAAAAAAGACCAAAAAAGACTAAGTTCGGAAAACCAGATTTCCCGGAAAGGGATTTTGCAACATTCCGAACGCAAGGGATCCCTGACGAGGGATTGGAACAAAATTTTCGGTATGGTTAGAGATAACAAGATGTAAAAATCATCCAGAAATACTCTGATGAAGTTCTCAATGTAGGGTTCGAACACCCTATTCATCAAACGCTGGAATGTTGCTGGAGCATTACACAACCCAAAAGGAATAACTCTATAAGCAAACGTTCCCCAAGGAGTGGTGAATGTGGTCTTCAACTTATCTTTCTCTGCTATACGAACTTGGTTGTAGCCACTATATCCATCAACAAAACTATAACACTCCTAGCCAGCTACTTCGTCCAAGATCTGATCTAAGAATGGAAGAGGGTAATTATCCTTCTTTGTTGCCTTATTGAGCTTCATGTAGTCAACACAAATGCGTAGCTTCCCATTATTTTTTATTGAGATCAAAATGGGAGAAACCCATTCTAAATTCTCCATAGCAAATATGAATCCTGCATCAAGCAACTTATCTATTTCTTCTTTTACAGTCTTGAAAAAATTAGGATTCATTCTATATGGCATTTGCTTTATGGGCTTAACAGCATCTACCAACTTAGTAGAATGTTCTACCCAACTTACTTGACGGAGTTCCTTGTAATCAAAAGTGAATATGTGTATGTACCTTCGAAAGAGCTAGAGGTAGGATTCCTTCTCACTCTCCATCACAGCATCACCAATATTTATTTGCCGGAGACGATCATCAATTTCTTCTTCAGATAATTTTATGGGGTCATGAGTCGGTGTGACTGGAAGGATATCCATGACCGAAACATCAAGCTCACTTTCTTCATCTTCTGTGTCCACTTCATTGGTACTAGAGTAATCAGAGGATTTCCAATCATTTGAATCGATAGGTTCTGCCTTATGATGCCGAGGGATCACATTTATTTTCACCCTCTCTCTACCACGTCCAAATTTCATGAAGCTTTCATTCTAGTAGTTTCTTGCATGAACTCTCCTTATCCATGGTCTTCCCAACAACATTGATACGTAACAGTACCATTTTTCATCACCTGAAAGTCTACCACACATACAACACCCATAACAAGATATTGCCACATTTGAAACTACACCTTCTGGTTTAGTTTTTCCCTTATTTAATGACCTTAACATAAGTGTTGAGGGGCGATCAATTTTTAAACCCAACATATTCATTACAGACTCGGTCATTACATTAACTACAGCACCTCCATCAACTAAGACATCATGAATTGAAATACCATTACATAGTACCTCAGCTTGTGGAGCATAGGGATCCGCCTTTGCCTCCAAAATAGGGACCTCAACCTCATTCCTTTGTCGAGCATTGAGTCCACTTCGTAGCTCCCGCCTCTTCTCAAAAGACATAGACAAGAGTTGACCATATGTAATATTTGCATGCCTTTTGGACAGATCTTCTAAGATGGAGTATGGTCCTTATCCCCGTGAAATCAGAAAATCCTGCACACCCAACTTTCTTCTCCTATATTTCTTACTAGTTTCTCCTTTCATATTCTTAGGATCATTTCCATCTTGGTTATCTTTTTCTTTCTTTCTTTTTGTTACAAACACATCTACTTCATTATTTATGCTCTTATCTACTACATCAAAAGAATTCATAGGTGCTTTTCTTTTATCATTATCTCTTGTACCAGATGTAGAAGCTCTATCTAGACAATTATACTTATAATGACCCTTTTTATAACAACCATAACAAACAACTTCAGAAATATTTCTTTTTGGACCTCTATCTCTTCCCTAAGAACTAAATTCTTTTCCTTGAAGAAGATTAATAGTTAACTGTCCCATCTTCTTGAGTAGATCTTCATACTCAGTATATGTACTAGGAGAAAGATTTGTGCTCACCGAGAGTTTTTGTGGATTTTGAACCAAAGGTGCTGGTGTAGGCTCTACTTTAGCAACAATTTCTTTGGGCTCCTCTTCCATGCTTTCTTCTTGCCTTCTTGCAATCTCTTTTACTTGTTCAATGGTAGCTTGGCGGTCATACTTCACTCGTTGTCTGATCTCTGGCTTCATCCCAAGAATGAAGTGCTTACAGAGGAGATTATCCACTCCATTCATCAACCCATCTGCTAATCCTTCCTTCTGGATCTGGGCATCGAGCTTCCTCTTTAGCTCTAGAACACGAGCATGATAATCTCTTATCTTCTCCTTCTCTCCTTGGGATAGTTTTGTGATCTCGATCATGAGATCTACATATTTCTGTTGTTCACCAAATTCTTCAAGAAAAATTTTAGTTAATAAATCCCATGATTTTTTTACATTTTCACCTAGTGTTTCAAATCACCTAAGTGCTGAACCATCCAAAAAGGTAGGAAAAAATTCAGTCCATTTTTCCCTTCTTATAAGGCCATTACAAATACAAGATCGTTTAAACTCTTGAATGAAAGAGGAAGCATCTTCATTAGATTGAGCTGAAAATACAAGAATTTTCCCCATTTTTAAAAGTAACCACAGTGAAATACCAATCCACAAGTACAATCAACAAGACTTATGTGCACAAATAATTGGAATCACTATAATATAAAGTGACTTTACACTTTTCTACAGTAAAATAGAAATGACCACAGTAAACTATGGTAAAACTTGACGTACTGCGGTAAAAATTGACTTTACTATGGTAAACACTATTTACGGTAAAAAGTGAAGTTACTGCGGTAAATACTATTTACGGTAAAAAGTGAATTTACCATGGTAACTACTATGCACATAAAAACAAGGTTACTCTCCAAATGATTTCTGACTAAGTGAGAATATCTCTCCAGAAAATCCACCAACGAGGAATGGTCCCGGCAACGGAACCAAAATGTCATCACCAATCTGGCACTATGATAATTCTTCATCGGGAACTCCTCGTGCTATGATTATTTACTAATGCACAGATTTTAGTTTGGTGGATGGAATCTGGAAACACAAAAACAAACATAACACAAGAATACCATAGACTATGATAAGAAGGAATGACGATAAATCTGAAATATAAGTGTAAATTATAATATCAACATGAAATTGTTACAATCTCACCCATGAGGTACTTCAAGTGTTACTGACTTCACTTGCCTTCCAACAACAATAACTATGGGAGAAACTTCACAATTAATACACTTCTTAATGGCTTCTTTAACACACCTTCAAAATGATGGCTTCCTTTACACACTTACAATATTTCTCACTACTTCCTTCTATGCTAAATGAGGGGGGTGGCCTCTTTATTTATAGGAATTTAGGCTTATCCATCTTATCTCTAAGATATGATAAGAAATCTCTTCCGGCCAATCATATTTCATGCCTAAACTCTTGCATTTACATGTAGGCTTATCTTCTAAGATAAGATAAACCTTATCATCTCACATGGGTTCCACCTTTTTAGACTTTTCCACAAATAAAATACACAATATTTATGACATCACTCTTTGTCCTTATTACAAATTTGTACTAAGAACATTTCCGAGTACAAAGCACTCGTATTAGGTATCCAAACCACCATTTCCTTAGATGTTAAATTGATTAATATCTTTGGTGAATCTCAACTGTTAGTAAACCAAGTCAATGTTATGTACCAGTACCGTATCAATATACTTCAAAAGTATAAACATCACGTTGACACGATTTTTACCTCCTTTGATTGTTATGAACTACAAACCACCCCATGTTCGACTAACAAATTTGCAAATACCATGGGATGTCTCACTTCCCAAATACACTTCTTCACCCTCTGAATCCAAAATCTTTATCAGAGTACAATGATTGCAATCACCTTCTTATTCACTTCGTGATGTTAATCTAGTAGGGGTCATTGAACTTGACCCATGTGACCTTTGGTATAAACAGTTTACTAATTACCTTTTGTAACACCCTGAATGTGGTGACTTTCTCTGGGACATACAAGTGTTGATATGTGATTTCTTTATAAGGATGTGTTCCTCAATTTAGAAATCATGCTTGACTATGTCTTGTAATTTCCTTGCAAGATTGTAGATCTTGCACTGAGTCAGAATACGATTCGATCTTTTATTTATCCATTTTGTGTTGAATATTAATCTGATCACGGAATGAATTATAGAGCATTCATATAAAATCTAGTCTGGATCAGTGAATTGATCCAAGTTAATTCTGAGTTTGTTGGATGGAATTAGATAACAGACCTGGAACAGGTTTGTTATGTAAGGTATGGAAGCATTGATTAAGCTGGTCAGGAGTATGATCAGGTGATCTGGTAAATGAATTGGTTTCCGAGATCGAAGTGATCTGGAAGTCTCGGCCGTTGGACCAAGTAATAATTCTTGCCTGTATAGTTCTGTAGCCTAATGGCTGTATATAGGAATCCTGTCGGAGATGCATGATTTTAGGTCTTTTATTGGCCATATAAAATGTTATACCTAACGGAATATTAATGTAGCTAACCTAAAACTACAACCTAACCTAGGGGTTAGATAGTGTTAATCTTACCTAGACCTAGGTAGGTTAATATCCTAAGTTAGTATCGATGTGTAATTGGTTAGTTGTATGGGGATTACCCTATTCTAACCTAAAGATACTAAACCTAAATAATTGAGGAGATTATGAAGGGGCCTATGGAGTATAAGGGTCGAACCATGGGCGGCATTTTCTATGGACAATTATCCTTGGGATAAGGATGAGGGAAGGTCATGGCGGAGGCTTAAGCGACGGTCTAACCTATTTGACGTGGCAATTCGCTAAGTTTGGGGAAATGGGCGTGCATTTTCATTGGCTGGCGCAATTATGGCGGTCGGTGGGAAGATGAGTTTAAGCGGGAAAGTGGTTTAATGGCATTCAATATTCTCCGAAAGTCGAGCTCGGAACTCGCGAGAAGGCCATGCAAATGGGAAATTGTGGGGTTGTTTGGTAGTGTCGCCAATTTTCGGTCGTCTCTCTCTCTCTGTTGTTTAAATGGGTTTCTTGCAACCAGTTCTCTTTGAGTTGCATGGCAAGTATGAAATGCTATTAGCCTCTTTCTCTATCATGGAGGACGATATATATCGTGATGGAGATAGCAAAATTTTGTTGGCAACTTTACGTGGAGAAAAAGAAAGGAAGTTTGAGCTCGTCCTGTGGTCTGCTTCGGAAAATTTCTATCAAAAAATCCGGCGGTTAGGCACCTAACCTTAAATAGCTTGTTGTCTTCAAGTGAGTGATTCTTAGACAACTCTGTCAAATGTTTGAGAAAATAGATGATTTCTATGGAGATCTTGTTTTGATTTTTGGTAATGTATTCTTTCTGGTCTTGATTTTCAATTTTCCTTGATGGTGTTTATTTAAATCAAATTTGGCTATTCCTTTGTGGATCTTTCTGGTTTTTAAAATATGTGAGATTATTATATGTAAAGAGCAGAAAGCTCGGCCCTGTTTGGCGTGAGCCATAGGATTCGGGATCCATGTGCAGCGGTGGGTAAGTTGGTGGGGGAGAATGTGATGCGCTGTCGTTCGGCGAGTTGTCGGTCTTATCTCCTCTCAGTTTCTGGGGTGTTGATATCCAGGTTCTGGTCGCACTCCGGGGTTCTCGTGAGATGGCCAGAGGGACAAGGAGGAACGAGCGGAAGAGAAGAGGGCATACGTCATGGACTCGATCTAGGGAGGAGAAATAAATAGAGGACTGTGAATGGCGGAGGTTCAGGGCAGTACATATTGTTGGACAAAAACACTAAATATGCCACGAGCGTATGCGCTCTGGTCTATGAAGAAACATATCACAAGGTGTGATACCAGCGACGCCCGAGAGTGGTACGGGGCCGTGCCCATCGTGGGGGGGGGAAGGGTGGTAGCCCTGCGCGAAACTACACCAAGCGGGCGGGGGCGATTGTGGTGGTGGGCCGTAAAAAACCGGATCCAAAATACACAAGAGCGGGGGGTTAGATGCGGGCCCGGGAGTGCTGGTAGGGGGAACGGCGACGCTGTGCAAGTATGGGGTGGGAGACAGGAGGATGTTCCTATGGAGGCGATCGGGGTGGGATGGTAGGGGGGGACGGAAAGGAGCGCGGTCCTGGGGGGGGGAGGAGGGCAAGTTGCCGCGTGGGAGCGGGGGGTGGTATGCAAAAGCAATTCGGGGGCCGCGATGGCCTTGGGCATTGATTATGCCCCTCTGCGGTGGTGTTCACACAATAGGGTTGAGATGATGGTTTAGATGAGAGCAGTGACAAGCTCGGCCTGGATGGGTGTGCGTCCTAGAAGGCCTATAGGGATAGAGCCTGTTGGGGGCTGAGAAGACCATGGCTAGGGCGGACGGGTGCGTGCGCGCAGGGTGTCGGGTCGGGTGGCGCGGTTGAAACGCGCCGATGACTGTGGTACTACGCGAGTGCTGCTGAGAGACGGGTATGGTGTGACTCAGGTCGACCGGCGCTGCCCTGTAGGAAACGCGGGTGTTGGGTTGTGTGGACAATGGGAGGAAAAACGGCTAAGGGATACGGTTGCGTTTGCCACGTTCTCATTCTATGTTGGCCGGGGAACAGGTATCCATCGAGCTGGTTAGTACTGTAGTCTAGCGGCGACTCGCAGTGGACAGTTGTGCTGTCCCTGCTGATTGGAGTAAGGGAGAGGGGGGGGACGGGAGACAATGAGGGAGACAGCGAGAAGTGAGGGGAACGACGTCAAACAGCAGGGGCCTGGGAGTTGTGAACTGGGAGAGTGCGGACAGGGCACGGGTGGAGAAGAGCGGATTCAGGCCTTTACGGTGGTTGTTATTTCTATGTGGCGGGGACTGCGCGGGGGGAGGAGAAAACAGGTCGGGTGGGGCTCACGGTATGTGGGAATAAATATAGGATATGCACGGTCCGGGTAGTTCAGTTCTGATGGTGCGCTAGGGGGCATTTGCGCATGTCGGTGCTGCAAAGCTGTTCTAAGAATGTGCGGAAGCGGGCTCTCAGTGGGACAGTCCTTGCCAGGATTTGCCAGTCGCCTTGCTTGAACATGGGTATCTTGATTTGCTTACACTTGGTGCAGTCCGTGAATGTTTTACCATGATGGTATAGACGTTGGGGGTGTCGCGGATTTAATCAACGTAGTTCCATCTTATAAGCTGTGTTGTGTGTTTCTGGTGATTAATTGTGGTGCGTAAACCCGTTAACAGTATTATGTGTATTTATAGCTTTATATGGAAATAGGACCCTGGTTGTATTCTGGACGACTCTGAGGAGAACGTAATTCAAACACTGACATTATAATAATTCTATTTGGCGCCGCTGTTCAATGGTTATGAATCATTTGAAAATCAGTTGTGAATGTATAATCCATGCGGTGTGGCAATAGGAATGATCTCGTACTAAGCAAGTACCTAATTTCAAGTTTCTTCTCTTTCTCTGGAATTTAAACTTGTGTTTGCATGCTTTTTTGTGTACAGACGATGACTTTCTTAGGAGAATATTTAGGTGTTCTTTCAAAAATCTGTGCAAATTTGTGTAAAAGATGGGGCAGGTACAAACAGCCGGTTTTTCTTGTTTTTTGCGAAATTGGGGTAATAGGACTCGGGATTTGCTATGCCTATGTTTAATATCTCCAATTTCGTTGGGCTCGGATGTAATCGTATGCAATTATTATTGTTTTTTGTTGTTTTCGGACATTCATATGTAACTTTTGGAAGGGGTAATTGTATCTCTGCTTGACACCTTATTGTAATTCTGCATTTACGGACCAGAAACATCTGTCGTTTTGTCACTGTTTCCTCTTGTTGGGTTGAATATTTCGGGTATTTCTGATCTCCTATATGGGGGTGTATTCGCAGAGTACCACACCTATAGACTTGCATGGCGTCCAAGCTAAAGAATCGAGCAGATGCCTGTGTATTTTTTTTTTTCTTTCCCTGTCTCCATTTAGATCCAGTGCTTGACTTTTAGACCTGAGCAAAGAATAATCTGATATGGCATACCTGTTAACCTATTCCGTTATACACCGTTCTATATTCCCAGCTAAACTTACTTGACCGTGAAGCAATTCGATTTCCGCAAAATACGGTGTGTGGTGTTGGCTATCGCGGCTGGGCGTCATGGGCTTCAAGGTCCATTAGAAAGCTGCGTACCTCAGGCAAGGAACCCTCGAGAATTGCTTGGTGCAATGAAGTATTCGTTGTAAAAACCAGAAATCTTGCTTGTGGCTTGATCCACTTGTCTCAATTTATATCACTAGAGGTTAGACTAGACCAGGAAGTATTTCAAAAATATGTGAAGACGGTGTCACAGTTTCAGTAATGACAACTTATGTGAAGAGGAAGTTGAGCATGGTTTGGGGTTCGTTCGTCTCCTATTAATTATTTGTTGATATTTGTCTAGACAGTGGGGAAATTGTTTTGGTATGCACTATGGGTGTAATACCCGAATTGTTATGGTTTTTCCGGTTTGGAGGACATGAAACCAACCTGACCAATGTTGTGACTTTTTGGATCAATGATTGTTTGGGTACTCATACATTCTTTTCCTTTTTCTAATGATTTGATGAGAATACATATAGAAAGTGATTAAGTGACTAATTTATGTGTAACAATGAAAGAGTTGTACATATCATGAGTGTAATCATTTTGTATTACAAGGGCCTAGTCCGTGATTACATCAGTTTTACGATATGTGATATTGATGAACCGTTCATGTTAACAGGTGTTAATGAAAACAGATTATGGATTGCAATTTTTTTAGAAAGTAGTGCGTATCATGCTCCAGTAGTCATGGGGTGAACTGTGACGTCCATGTTGAATTTTTTTGCATATGGTTGCCGTAAGAGGGTAAAGCAATGTCATCATCTGACAACAGGCTGATCAGATTTTTTGATTTAGTTTTACTCTGTGATTTGTAAAGTGATTACGCTTGATTATTCTTATAGATGTACTATAATGTGAAACGATGTTTCTTTTACCGTTTAGCATTCCTATCAAGTAAGTGCTGTTTGTCCATAACGAATGTGAAATATAAAGAGTTGTAGTGAAGGTTTGGAGAAGGGAATGAGAGAATAAGTGTGCGTTTAAATACTAATGTAAGGGGTAGTGTTGTGTACCCCTGAAACCTGGGTAGGAGGTGGGGCGGAAAGGTGTTGCGGTGGATACCATAGTGTTGACCTTGCTCGAGGACACCTTGGCCCGTTAGACTGGGGGGAAAAAGCAAAGCTTAAAGAAAAAAAAAGGACTTGCGGGGGTTGAAAGAAAGGGGCAAAACGTGGGGGGTGTATTGTCTGACGAAAGGAGGCCTATGTTAAGTGGGCGCCGGGTTGTCATACAGGCTATGGGATCTGTGTGGTCACTTGACAACGAAGCTACTAGTTGCCATGGAAAATGGATTGAATATACCTGTCACTGATGTTGATAGTTCATAGATGCGAGTGTGCGTTCTAGGAAAAACCAATATAAAGGCCTGTAATAATTGTCTTTGGTCGAGCAAACATAGACGTTAAAAATAGAGCCTAAAAGAGAGTAACGTGCTAGAAGCATACAAAGGATTAAGGTTCCTTACATACCCTAGTCCTAAGGCTACGAGGGACGGAAACGCAGGTGCACAGATGACGGATGGGGAGTGCGTCATCCTTTATATCTCTCCCAAACTAAGGAATGCATATACAATTCAGGTAGAGAGATCTGACAATATCACAACAAATGGACGCAGTCGGCAAGCTGTGTCTAGACAAGACTACGGTAAGGGGAGCCGATTGTGTGCTGATGGGGGGAGGGGGGGTCCACTTGGGCACACATTTACACATAACAAAAAAAAGCGAGTGATCTGATATTCCTAAAACTAACTAAGACCGAAAGTGAGATGGAATAAACCTTACTGAACTACAGGTATGATAACTTATATCTCAGACAAGTAATGGGTTTTCTAGAAGAAAGGGGAAAAGGGGGGGGAAGGCGTCTTACGACGAAAATCCGGGATCGGAAAGGCTAAACCATAAATACAAAAAAAGGGTCCACACTTAAAGTAATTTAAACCTCAATCGTAAACACTTGTTACGACACACCACATCTTTGCGAGCGGATTTAAGGTTGACGACATAAGTCAACTGCAGAGTTGTACCTCTGAGCAGATGAGGATCTTCTCGAAGTACAACAATGCAGATGACTTATGGCGACAACCCTTTGCATTTGATCGCTAATATTACACTTGATTTCACACAAGTTACCCTGGACCGATTAAAAATGGTCATGTTATAAGGCTGCCTTAGGAGCTTCGGGGTATCATGACCAAGCTGGTTGAATTGCAAGTTTGAACCATATTCCATCATATCCCTAATTCCGCGTGGGCGCCATAAACCTTATCACTCTTGTTTATCTGCTCCGAATGATTCAGTTGTGAAAAGAAGGACTGACAGTAGTCAGTATAAAGACATTCTTATATAACAATATGAATGGGGTGAAGGACGTATTCAATTGACGAGTATGCCGTTAAGGCTACTAGACATGAACAGTATGTTTCAAATCTTGGCCAAAGTATCGCAATCTGCTGATTGCGTTGTCTAATTCACCTAGTCTAAAGGGATGAATCCGATGAATATGTAACAAGTATTCATTAGATTCTCATGGACAAGCATTCAGAATCCCAGATTAGGGAAGATAACCGCAAGAGTAAAGGTGGTTAAATAAAAACAACGCGACCCTTATTACACTGAATAAATCGGTAGATTACGAGTCATGGAATGAATATCGGCAGGTACTCCGAGTCATTACAGCTGCATATGGTTGTCTGTTATGTGGAATGGTTTAGTTGAATTGTGAGTTCTAAATTATGTATTTAGAACCAGGATGCAATTATCAAAAAAAAATTTTTTTCACTTGTTCTAAAGTATAAAATGAGGATGTTACACCTTTCTCTTTCAATTATACCTCCCAACCTCACTTGTAATGTAAAACGTGCCTTTTTACAAAGTACCTCTCATTATGTTATCATGGGTGGCCTTTTTTATAAATGTGGCTTCGACGGTATTCTCTTACAGTTCCTCACGTGTTCTAAAATTATTTATACCATCAAGGAAGTTTATGACGGCATATGGGGAGGTCACTTTAGTGGTCTCGTCATTTCTAAACGCATCCTTTTCCTGGGCTATTATTGGCCAACCATCAAACATGATTTTTTTGATTACATTAAATGTTGTGTGAAATGCCATAAATATGTTAACCTTCATCACACACCTAGTCATGCCTTATAGGTTGCCTATGACCTTTGGCCTTTCTCCAAATAGGGTTTGGATCTTGTTTGAGGAATCAATCCCCATTCTTCCCAAAGACAATCATTGATCATCACCACTAACCTATATTATACCAAATGGGTCAAATCCATACCTCTCATTTCTACAAAAGCCGAGAAAATATGTGAATTCATTAATCATCACATTATTTGTCTCTTTGGTGTCTTGCACTGCCTTATCAAAGATAATGGAAAAAAATTAAAAAATAAAACCTTACAGAAGCTCTATGACACCTTCGGAATTCAACTTAGTTTCTCTTCATCATACTACCCACAAGCCAATGGTCAAGTAGAATCAACCAATAAAAACTTGAACAAAATTATTATGAAAGTGGTTAATGACACTAGGAAGGATTGGCATATGCACATTCCCTTTGCCTTATGGGCTTACCGCACTATCATATGCACTTCAACTACTACCACACCATTCTCTCTGATCTACGATACTAAGGTTGTAATTCCTTTCAAATTCTATATTCCATCTATTCATATTTACCTCCAAGACATGATCAATGATGATGAATTTTTCTAGGACCGTTTGGCACAACTGATCCAAATTGAATACAACATCATCTTAATACTCTCGACTATGTCCAAGTTTAACAAAAATGTATCAAGCATGCATATGAAAAACATGTCCATGAACGAACCTTTCAAGTCGGTGATCTCATACTGAAATAAAATCAACATATAACTAAAGAAGAAAAAATAAACACGGAAAATTTACTTTACCCCTATTCCTGTACCCCATCTTCCAACCTTCATTTTCATCACACCCACCTTATATCTAACCAGTCGTTGATTCTGTCCTCCACCTCATCATTTCCTGGTTTAAGGGAAATCACCTCCACCCACACATGGGGCAAGCATACTCTATTTTTTTCAACATCGCTTATGAATACAAGCTACGCAAAAAAAGGGGCAAATGTATACACCAAAATTAGGTCACACTCCCCTTAGCCCCTAGTTGAATAACTAAATTAAACATATTCATCTAACCATGGCCCCTTCCACCCCCCATTAATATTAATTTTAATTACTTTAATTAAATGTACTAGTCCAACTCACAATATCATTATTTTATTATCTTAATTAACCATTTCACCTCAACCGAGACACCTAACCCCCACACCTCCCCTAGAACACTCATTATAACCTATTTGAGTTCTATACACCACCATAACAACTAAGACTTAGTTTCAACAGAACCCTAAAAGGCATGCCTATTATTCCTCTAAGCACATTCCCACTCATTAAAGGGATAACAATTGTTTTGATCCATGAGAATAGAGAGACCTGGCTGAAATGATTGCCAAGGTTTGTCATTTTTTAGTAAACCTAGGGAATCCCACCTTAATCGATGCTGGTCATCCCAAAACTAATGTTGGTCTACCCAAAACCGTTTTCAATTATCATTTATTCATTTTGGTAGCATTTTTTGAGAGGTTGGTCATTCTCTCGAATCCGCGCAGCAAAGGAGACTCATGTACAAAGCAAACCAGAGCCCATTCGCACATTCAGAGAGCCATAGCCAGCATCAAGAAAAATCTAGAGGTATTGTACTCATGGTAGCATTCTAGGAAGCATTGCCACAAAACTAAGCTCCATCCCATCAATTAATCATCACCACCACCAACCATTAGACCTACAACATCATTAAGTTCATTGATCACCTGTGTCATTCCATTCTTATTTTTTTTATAAGGTTTTAGTCACCTCTATTATCATTTTTCTACTAGCATTCCCATTCCCCCACCATTCACTTTCCTACAAACTCAACCCTTCACCACCATACCATTTAGATTACCCATACCTGACTTTTATACATCTCTAAGTGTAGACAAAAAATTTGGGTCTTACGATACCCTGTGCCCCGCATCTCATCTCGCAACCTAACCTACACCTTCAAACCACCTAAACCGTACACACTTATTTTTTTAATTACTTATAATTAAAAATCCACATCTCCAACCCTGCCCCCTCACCTCGCCACTCTCACCTGTCCTGGCCCTAACCCTAAACTAACACTAATTAAGTAAGCCTCTAACTTAGTCCAACCACAACCCATGACTCAGCATCAACCCTCACCAATCACAACCCCCCAAAACAAACTATAATGACTTGACCAATCCCCCAACTGATCCCTCAGGAGAAAAGGAGGGAAACTTGCTATGTACTAAAATCCCAACTTTGAACATAACCGACATCGGTCCCTACGCGACCAGCATCGGTTAGGTTAACCACCATTGGGTTCCCTATAAATGACCTCCCCAACCAAAACAAAAGGATCCAATTCATTTTGCAAGAGAGAGACAAGTGAGAGAGAGATAGAGGTTGCAGAGAGGGTAATTAAGCCCAAGAACTGTAACTGAGGCAAACTACATCATTGTCACACTCAGCCAAACATTAGGAGAGTCATAGGAAGCTTCATCAGCTCACTTCGATTGTTAGATCATCCCAACTGAGCCCTTTTTTCCTTTGCCACTTGCATTCCTTGGAGACCTGCATCCGCTCAGAAACTAGTAAGTAGTCTCTTTTATTACCTTGTTAGCTTCTAGACACTACTTTGTGAACTTTTGATTCATATTGATTATAACTCACTCCTTGATCTAACCAACCCCCAGCAACTCCTGCAACCTAACCTTCATTTCATCCTCTCTATATTGCCCCAAAGACAACTTTTTTCACTCTCGAGTCTTCTCTATCACCCTACTTTACCTCCTCAACCTCTACCAACCTTTTAAAACCATAACACCTTACAACCCAGCCTCCATTTTAAAAATCCCCTAAATCACTACCCCTACCGATGATCGTTAAATCCAAGACCGGCACCGAATCACTATGAAATATACCAACAACCAAACTTTTCCACCTATTTACCTCCAAACATCTCATATCCAACCTTGTCTATCTTGTAACTTGATCTGCACGTATCAATACTATGGACTCAAACACACAACATGACATTTTATTAAAGTAGTTTGTCTCTATTTACTTTATAACGAGGTAACCTAAATCATGATTTCGTAATAGCTTCTTTATTATCATTTGCTTATTTGTATTAAAAGGGAACTGACCACCTTTGGCCAAGGAGTCGAATCTTTCCTGGCTCACGTAAGTTCTCCTTACTTATTGTTTAACAAAATCTAGTTGTCTTGCATTCTTATTTATAGTAGTTCCTTCCCATAAGACAAAAAGGAGCTCTTCACAGTGGTCTGATCTCTCTACGGTATGCCACACACCTAACCTTCCGAACACTCAACAGGTATTCCTTTCTCCTAGCCCTAACCTTATCTATTTCTCAAGACAATGAAAAGATAGAAATAAACTCTATTCTGGAACGAAATTCTGTGTGAACATTTTGGCACGCCCGGTGGGACCCTTCTCGGGTTTCTTTCTTTATTGCTTGTTTTCATATAGGGAGCACACTTGATGTTTCTTTCTTCTAAATATTCACAAAATATTTTTTCATTTTGGTATAATAACTTGTCTTTCTTTCACATCTTTGCATTGTGAAAGTCATCTTTCTTAACCTCTTCTCTTTCTTTGCTTCATCATCATCGATAAACATTTTCAATTTTTGGTTTAAAACGCGTGGCAATCATATTCTTTGCTTGTTGTTTTTAATTCTAGTGACG
>JAHRHJ020001171.1:0-30813 GCA_019776745.2 Taxus chinensis
TTGATGGTGAATCACAGCACCCCTGAATGTCTGCAACTCGATGGGTTGAGACTCTCAGTGCGATTGCATAACATGGAGCTTTTCCCAAGTGTGGGACCTTGTGAATTGGGAAAGCTCTCCGGATGAAGGCCGGTTCCTATTCCTCTGTTCAGATGCACACATAAAAATGTAGAGGGTTTACTCAAAAACCTAATCTAACTTGCCAAGGAGACAGGGTAAGAAGATGCATAAAAATAAACCTAAACTAACAAAGGTGATGCACCGAGGAATGAAGAAACACCTGTCTTGCCAATAAACACAAACCATTAAAATGCAATGCAAGATCATGCACAGATAACCAGATTTGCAGTGAAAGATCAGGAGGATGCAAATGAACACAGAGAGGGTTGAGAATCATCCACAGACATGTATTATTTTCTCCAAAGATTGATACAATACACTACAAAATGCCAAGAGGCAAAGTTGCATTACAGTTTTAGATGGGAGGTTTGAACTCCACAAATTCACCTGCCAAAGAGAAGAAGGGAGGGGCAAAACAAGAATGTCCAACCTTTAGAAAGAATCCCCTCCTTACAATTTATAGGAAGAATGAGAGAGAAAAGAGAGAGGAATTCCAAATCTACCCCAACCACCTCCAGGTTGCATTTAATTCATCTCATTATGGCGGTAGGTGAGAACCTTAGCAAACCCAAAAAATGGTGAATTGTATTTTGCATTTTTGAAGAACTTGTTCTCACCCAATTAAAGATATCTAGTTCGATAGTTGGATAGAGGACCTCGTAAGATTTCCGAAAATTCCAACCTTGCGTGAATCCGAGCTCCCTGTGAAAAGTTATGGCCATTTGAATATCTGCGTCAGGGTTTGCTTTCTGTCGGGTTCGGGGTGTCAACGCTCAAAATGTTGCACCTCCTGAAGATGCGCCTTGGCGCAACTATCCTCATGTCAACATACTCTTAAGTGTGCCATAGGCACTGAAAATGTGGTGTTGACATTTTGTGCTGTGCGCCCCCAACCTGCGCCAGGGCGCGAATTTTCGCATGTCGACACCTTCTGATGTGCACCCCCAACCTGCGCCAGGGTGTGAATTTTCACATGTCGACACCTTCTGATGTGCGCCCCCAGGTGTGGGTGCATCCACATTTTGTCGACCACGCTCCCAACTTGCACCAGGGCGCGAATTTTTACATGTCGACACCTTCTGATGTGCGCCCCCAACCTGCGCCAGGGTGTGAATTTTTGCATGTCGACACCTTCTGATGTGCGCCCCCAACCTGCGCCAGGGCAAATTTTTGCATGTCGACACCTTCTGATGTGCGCCCCCAACCTGTGCCAGGGCATGAATTTTCACATGTCGACACCTTCTGATGTGTGCTACCCAACCTTGGTGAATAATAATGTTCAGGTTTTTGACCATGCAATGCACTTTCAAAACCTGAAATGAAGGATTTTGAATTTTCCTTGATTTCCATATTCTTCTGATCTGCGCTATATTTACCTGGGGGAGAATATATACAACAATTTGGTGACTCAACGGGATCACCTGCCTGCTAGGTAGAAGATCAGTGGCCTTTTAGCAATCCATTGGCATGGAGTCATAAGCAATAATTTGGAGATATGATCAGCTTGATAAACCAACACCTACTAGGTGATCTTCTGATCCATTGGGCATGGAGTCATAAGCAATAACCTGAAACCAACTTGATCTCTGATCCCGAGCCTGATACCGCAACTCCTTCTTCGAGAGCACGCTGAACTGTAGAAATTCAACTCGAGAGCAACAAAACCTGTGCCTGAAAGCACTTAGGGAAATTGAAACCTAACTACAACAAGACAATGTGCATCCGCACTTAGAGGAATTAAAATCTAGGCTAATATTTACAAGGGTAAACCTTTTCCTTTTAGTAGCAATGTTTAAGATAGATTCCTGTTAACCGGAATCAGAAGTTCTTCTCCATCCAATGTAGACAATTGGAAGGCATTACTACTTTTACATCCCGTGACCATGTAGGGGCCACTCCAAATGGCATCAAACTTGGAATGCCTTCCTGGTTTTGCCTGATCTACATCCCATTTCAGAACTAGGTCCCCTTCCTGGAAGGTCTTTGCTCTTGCCTTCTTATCAAACCATCTTTTTACTAAGGCTTGATCCTTCTCAATCGTCTGAACTGCATGTTCTCTTATTTCTTCCAATTCCATCAACTCTGCATACCTGGCCTCCATTGGTTCGAACTCAGACAACTCCAACTGCTTCATGAGCTCCAATGCTGGTAATTCTAATGATATAGGCAATACTGCCTCTTTCCCATAGACCAACTTGTAGGGAGAACTACCTGTAGACCTCTTTGGTGTTATCCTGTCAGCCCATAATGCTGATTTTAGCTTGGTATGCCATGTTCTTTGGTTTTCATCTAGAGTCCTTCTGATGATCCTTAGCAAATTCTTGTTCGTGGACTCTGCCTGTCCATTACCCTGCGGGTAATAATTTGAAGAGGTGCTCAAATAGATTCCATTCTTGACAGCCCATTCTGTAATCTTGGAACCTATGAATGCCAATGCATTGTCTGATATGATAGTGGCTGGCACACCGAACCTGGTCACTATTCCTTCATAAAAGTCTAGTATGTTAGACTCATTTGCTTCTTTGAGCGCTACTGCTTCGGTCCACTTGGTGAAATAGTCTGTTTCCGTGAGAATCCACTTGTGGCCTTGGCTTGAGTTTGGGTTGATGACCCCGACGAAGTCCAATCCCCATTGCATAAATGGTTGGTCAACCAAAATTGGGTGCAATGGAAGTGCTGCTAGTCTTTCTTTTCCCGTGAAGAGTGCACATTTCTTGCACTTTCTTATCCATGTATAGCAGTCACTGAACACTGTCGGCCAATAATACCCTGCCTTCATTATCTTGAGAGCTGTTACTCATGGGGTGAAATGTCCTCCAGAATCTCCATCGTGAAAATCTCGTAACACCCTCTCAATTTGACCTGTCCCAATGCACCTCAATAGAACTCCATTGATGTCTTTTTTAAACAAAACACCATCAACAAGCACATATGGAATGGCTTGTAATCTGAAGTATCTCCTTTTTGCTTTGCTCAATTCTGGAGGGCATAGGCCTGCCTGTAGGAAGTGTATCATATTCTAATTCCAACAGGGAGTGGGCACATCATCATTCTCTTGTTCTTGTCCATCCTGTAATACCAAGATAGTCTCTTTTTCATCACCTACTTCAATTTGCTGACTCAAAGCTAGCTGTTTACATAGTCCTTTTCCACAGTACTAGCTTGTGACCTTGATCTCGATGTCATATTCCATGACACGAGTGATCCATCCTGCACGTTTCTCATTCAGATCCTTGTTTAGAAGGAAGTCCTTGACTCCCGCATGAGAGACCAATAATTGGATCTTGTTGTTTGAGACTAGGTGCTTGAATTTCTTTAAGCTCCTGATCACTGCAAGGACATGCTTTTCAATGAAAGAGTACCTAGTTTCGTATTCCTCCAAGCCTTGACTGAAGAAAGCAACTGGTTGTTCTAATCCTTCTTTGTTTTGCTGTACCAGGATTGCAGAAATTGTGTCTCCACCACCGAAGGCATATAGCATGAAGTCCTTGGAGAAGTCTGGATTGACGAGAGTCGGAGCTTGAGATATAGCCTCTTTTATTGCCTCAAAACTTGCCTTGCCTTCAGATGTCCACTTAAATGCCATGCTCTTCTTTAACATCAGCGTTATTGGCTTTACGAGAGCTGCAAAGTTTGGAACAAACCTGCGGACAAAATTGATCCTTCCTAAGAAGCTTTGAAGAGCCTTCTTGTGACTTGGCAATGGCAACGCTTGAATTGCTTCAACTCTTTCTGGGTCAATCGTCAACCCCTCCTTTGAAACAATATGGCCTAGAAGTTTTCCTTCGTGAGCCAAGAATATGCATTTTTTGGGATTCAATGATACCCCAAATCTTCTACACCTCTGAAATACCTGCCTCAAATGAAAGAGGTGATCCGCTGCATTTTTTGAGAATACAGTGATGTCGTCAAGATATATCAGAACTATTTTGTTGATCAATCCCTTGAATGCCATATCCATTGCCCTTTGGAAAGTGGCTCCAGCATTTGATAGCCCAAATGGCATCTTCTTGTAGGCATAGGTGCCCCATTTGGTGGTGAAAGCCATCTTGAACTGGTCATCTTCTTTCACCATTATCTGATTATACCCTGAGTAGCCATCTAGGAGAGAGAATCTCTCCGAACCAGACACCACTTGCAATATTTGTTCCATTGAAGGAAGTGGGTAATGGTCTTTGAGAGATGCCCTGTTGAGGTCTCGGAAGTCCACACACAACCTGATTTCTCCACTCTTCTTCCTGACCGGAACCAAGTTTGCAACCCAGCTTGAGTGCTTGATCGGGAATATAATGCTTGCCTCTATTAGCTTGTTTAGCTCTTTCTTCATTAGAGGCTCAATGTGAGGGTTGACTGGTCTCTGCTTCTTGCCTGATGGGCTTAGCATCTGGATCCAATTCTATGGTATGTTGTGCCAACTTCGGATTGAATCCTCTCAAGTCTTCATAGCTCCAAGTGAAGACATCTGGAAATTCTTGGCAAAGCTGTATGAAATCTGATTTCTCCTGCTCAGTGGCCACTTTACCAATTTGAAGTGTTTTGCCTTCCCCAACTAGAATTGGCTCTGAATCTTCTCTCTTGACCTGTATGTTAGCCTTTTCCTTACGGAACTGGTCGTTAGGGTTGAAGATAGACTCCAATGTTACTAAACCCTTAGGAAGCTTGTTTGTCCGCAGCTGCACTACTTGATCCCCGTACTGCTGCTCTAGTCTGTCCTGATTCCTAGCTGAGAATTCAGCCTCTTCTTGTAAAAAATTGACGATCTGTTGATCGTTCTCAAACACCTGCCAGCTTGTGTTATTATCTGGAACTGCTGGCCTCACAATCACATGCATATGTGGTTGTGTTTTTCCCCTTCTGATGTTGTCAACCACATCAAACGTTGCTCCAACTGCTGCGAGCCTATCTGTGGCTTCATTTTTCTTCCTGGGTATGGACACGATGTTGAAAGCTTTGAAATCCTCAATGAGGTCCCATACCCTGTTCTTGTAGTTCCTCAGTAGGTCATTCTTTGTAGCATGTTGTCCCCTGACTTGGTTGATGATTAGCTCGCTATCTCCAAACACCTGCAAGTTCTTTATGCCCTTTTTCCTGGCCCAATGAAGTCCATGAATCAAGGCCTCATATTCAGCTGTGTTGTTTGAACAGGAAAACTGGAAATGGAAAGCTGAATAATATTTGATGCCTTGAGGTGAAACAAGCATAACTCCTCCTCCTGCACCTTGCCTACTCCTTGATCCATCAAAAAATAACTGCCATACCTCATTGTCATCCTTATGGTCTGGTTTGGTGATGCTAGGAATAGGCTGGTTTTCTTCATGTATGCAATAGACTCCTAGCTCAGATTCTTCTACTTCTTGGTAGGGATCAAAAGCATGTACCTTGCTCACCCATTCATCAAGAGTCAAATCTGGGATGCTTCCAACTTTGGTGTCAGCTTCATCTATGCTTGGATAATCTTCTTGATCAAATGCTGAACAGTTGGCATTGATTTGGCTTGGAGTATGAGGCTCAATATGAAAGTTTGCAATTGGTTCGGATCTGATTGTGACCTTAGTACCATATCTTGTTCTGAACAACATGTGTGACCAGTCAGCAGATAAGTAGCCTCCAATTCTAGCTGTGAAATCCCTTGATAAGCATAGGGCAAAGAGTGGTGGCAAATCTATCACTGACACATCTTGCAAAATGGTAACGTTGGGGCATGCATGCAAGGTAAGATTCAAACCTTTAATCACTCCCACCATTGCTACTGCTGTCCCATCCAATTGCACTACCCCCTTTGATATGACTTCATATTGGAGACCCAGCTGATCAGCTATTTGCTTGGGCATGACAGAACTACTTGCCCCAGAATCAATCATGCAATTGTGTACTAGTTTATCCCCAATGATTAATGAAACATAGAATGGAGGGGGCTTCAAAACTTTACCTTGTTGTCCTCCATGATTCCCTTCAGGCTGAGCAGCATTTGTGAGGACATTCTCTTGCATATGGACCTGCTGGTTCGAAGTTGACCAATTCTTCATGGCAGCTTGTAGAAGATCTCTTTGGCCTGGGATGGATAAAGATTCCCACATTGATATATTCACATTTGTCTTCTTCATTTGATCAATGATGCTAAATGGGGATGAAAGATCTCTTTGTTGTCCTTTAGCCTGCACATTCCTTTCTTGCGCATGGGCAGCAACAGCTGGCATTTGAGTTGGCTTAGAAGGTGGTTTGGGCTGTCCTTGCGTGTTTGGAACTGTATTTTGCTTACCAACACCTTGTGGAGTGATGGAAGGTTGTAGATCACTTGGAGCCAATGACTTCCCTTCACCAATATTCCTCTTCTTTGATCTTGTGTTAGCTGCTACACTCTGAGAAATTGTTTGATTCATGCCACAAAAATCCTCAGCTTGCCAATTCACAAGTGCGGTATCATTTGGAGTTGTGTTTTGCTGAGATGTCCCTTGTTGCTGATTTGTTTCTTGACTCACTTCACCCTCTACGCCAGTAGTTGTCACCATCAAGGCTTGGTTCAAAGCACCATTGAAGCACATAGATTGGTTGTGAGGTTCATTGCATGGGAAACACCAATCATACTCTTGAGCTATGTTGTTTTGCACTGGCACTAATGCTTTAGAAGCAGATGCAACATTGGGGTTATAGGGCTGAAATGGTCTATTAGTGGGAGGCCTTACTTGGCTTTGATTTGCAGCTGGATTGGGTGGCCTATTGGGCTGGTATGGTGGCCTATTAGGTTGAGCTTGAGGCTGATAAGAAGGTCTAAAGCTTTGGGCTTGCTGCCTCTTGAGTGTAACCAGCTCATTTCCCAAATTTTGCAATTGTTTCATGACCTCTTGGAGTTCATTTGAAGCACTAGAGGATGAAGTAGAAGTTTCATTTGAACTTTGATTTCTAGGAGTGGGAATAGGAGCCAAAGTGGGTGCTTGACTAGTGCTTGGATTTTTAAGTTTGGATACAAGGGCATGGGAGGCCTAGGAGCCAGCTTACCAGCTTGAATAAGACAGTTTTCAGCCCTAATGGCAATGCTATAAGCAGCAGGTAAGGTTGTGCCTCCCATAGATTGAATTAACATAGAAATATCAGAATTCAAAGCCTTAAGATAATATAGAAAAGCACCTTCAGCTGTTGGCCTAACGGCCACTGGAATCCTATCCCAAGACCTTTGAAATCTGAAGTTGAAGTCAGTCAGCTGCTCATTGGGAGCTCTCTTGATAGTTGTCAATTGTTCTAGTAGAGACAAATTGTCTCCCTTTTCTCCAAACTGCTCATGGAGAACTATGCATAACTGATTCCAATTTTGGATAGAACCAGCTCCAAGGCTCCTAAACCATTGCAATGCCTTCCCTTTGAATGAAGATGCCAGCAATTTGACAGCAACATCCATTTCATTTATCTCATGGATTGCACAAATGTTAGCAATGTCTTTGACATGATCACCAGGAGTGGTATGATTTTCTCCAGTGAAAAATGGAATGTTCTTCAATGCTGCAATTGGAACTGGATTCTGTGCATTGAGGGCAAGTGGGCTGCTACCAGTGAAGTTGACAAAAGGGTTTTGTTGTGCCATTCTGATTGGCCTGAGAACCCTTGTTGATTGGATGAAAGGTCTACCAGGTGGAGGGGTTGATAAAGTCCTGTTAGGTGGAGATGGTGATCTTTGTGGTCTTCTTCCTCTCCTTCCTCTACCTGGTGATAGCTGCAAGTAGAAAAATAACCCTTCTTCTCGAGTATCAGACCTGGTTTGAATTCTTCTCATGTACCTGGGCAACCTGTGCTGCTATACCACTGAATTCTATCCCTTCGGAGTCGCCAGATGTGTTGGGGAATGAGCCTCAAAAGGCTAGATTTTGCCAAGTTACACACCAACCTCGACAAAAATTAAACTCAAAATTTTGAAAGACCTGTATATTTGAGATTTTAGGGTTTGGAATTTGATTTGGAATGACAGTCCCGAAAACCTGAAAATGCCAGACTTCCGAAATCCTGAAATCTGAAATTCAAAAAACTCTGAAATTTTGAAAATCAAAATTTCAAAAAACTAAAGATACCCTTTTGAAGATTACCCCCAGATCTATTAGGTGGTGAAATTTTGACTTGTTTTGAGCAAGTTAAGCCCTTGAAAATTGATTTTAGAGTTCAGCCTGGAAGGTGAAAAATCTGAAATTGGAGAACTTGTAATTTCTAAGTCCAAATTTCTTGAAAATTCCTTCAAATCTTGTGGAATGACCTCTTGGTCCCACCAGGCATGCCAAAACTATTGATGGTGAATCACAACACCCCTGAATGTCTGCAACTCGATGGGTTGAGACTCTCAGTGCGATTGCATAACATGGAGCTTTTCCCAAGTGTGGGACCTTGTGAATCGGGAAAGCTCTCCAGATGGAGGCCGGTTCCTATTCCTCTGTTCAGATGCACACATAAAAATGCAGAGGGTTTACTCAAAAACCTAATCTAACTTTCCAAGGAGACAGGGTAAGAAGATGCATAAAAATAAACCTAAACTAACAAAGGTGATGCACCGAGGAATGAAGAAACACCTGTCTTGCCAATAAACACAAACCATTAAAATGCAATGCAAGATCATGCACAGATAACCAGATTTGCAGTGAAAGATCAGGAGGATGCAAATGAACACAGAGAGGGTTGAGAATCATCCACAGACATGTATTATTTTCTCCAAAGATTGATACAATACACTACAAAATGCCAAGAGGCAAAGTTGCATTACAGTTTTAGATGGGAGGTTTGAACTCCACAAATTCACCTGCCAAAGAGAAGAAGGGAGGGGCAAAACAAGAATGTCCAACCTTTATAAAGAAGCCCCTCCTTACAATTTATAGGAAGAATGAGAGAGAAAAGAGAGAGGAATTCCAAATCTACCCCAACCACCTCCAGGTTGCATTTAATTCATCTCATTATGGTGGTAGGTGAGAACCTTAGCAAACCCAAAAAATGGTGAATTGTATTTTGCATTTTTGAAGAAATTTTCTCACCCAATTAAAGATATCTAGTAGTTGGATAGAGGACCTTGTAAGCTTTCTGAAAAGTCCAACCTTGCGTGAATCCGAGCTCCCTGTGAAAAGTTATGGCCATTTGAATATCTGCGTCAGGGTTTGCTTTCTGTCAGGTTCGGGGTGTCAACGCTCAAAATGTTGCGCCTCCTGAAGATGCGCCTCGGTGCAACTATCCTCATGTCAACATACTCTTAAGTGTGCCATAGGTGCTGAAAATGTGGTGTTGATGTTTTGTGCTGTGCGCCCCCAACCTGCGCCAGGGCACAAATTTTTACATGTCGACACCTTCTGTGTGTGCGCCCCCAACCTGCGCCAGGGCACAAATTTTTGCATGTCGACACTTTTCGTTGTGCACCCCCAACCTGCACCTTGGGCATGAATTTTTGCATGTCGACACCTTCTAATGTGTGCCCCCAACCTGTGCCAGGGTGCAAATTTTCACATGTCGACACCTTCTGATGTGTGCCCCCAACCTGCGCCAGGGCACAAATTTTCACATGTCGACACCTTGTTTTGTGCACCCCCAACCTGCGCCAGGGTGAAAATTTTCACATGTCGACACCTTGTGCTGTGTGCCCCCAACCTGCGCCTTGGGTGCACGAATTTTTGCATGTCGACACCTTCTGATGTGTGCCCCCAACTTGCGCCAGGACGTGAATTTTTGCATGTCGACACCTTCTGATGTGCGCGCAAGGGTGTGAATTTTCACATGTTGACACCTGTGCTTGGTGACATAATAAATTTCAGGTTTTCGACCATGCAATGCACTTTCAAAACCTGAAATGAAGGATTTCAATTTTCCTTGATTTCCATATTCTTCTGCTCTTGACTATATTTACCCAAGAGGGGGGGAGATATATATACAGTATGAAATAATTTATCTAAGCATTATGATGGAATGTTTGGATAACAACAGTTAAGGGACTAGTTACTCACATAGTTTAAATTTCCTTCCTCCTAGACTAAAATCGCAGGCCTATAAAGTATGATGCTTTACATGAGGTTTCAATGCATATGAAAAAATCAAAGTTGTCTTACTAAATAGAGCTTGTCAAAACTTCAGAAATCTATCCTTTGGAATTTTCCAAATACATGTTGAGAAAATAACTGGTATTTTAATGACATATATTATTCAGAAAAAAAATTACTATTTCTTCAATCAATTCATTAGATTTTTGATCAAGAATTATTGAGAAAATCTAATATTATATAAAAATAGCTGAACCATCAGGTTATTATCCATTAAGATTATGGAAAATTTATTTGAATTTTCAGTTGAAAATGATTCTGAATGAATAGTTTTTTTAGACACAAAATCATGGATCTTGGGTAGATTTTCTATCATTCATATGTATTCCTAAGAAATCTAAAACTAGTATTGGAAATTATCTTTGGCCTATTTTCTTTAATTTCTATTTTCTATTTGGTCTCAATACACCCTACAAGATATTCGGTATTTTATTTTTATCAGTTATGGCTTCATACACCAAGCACCCAGGACAGAATGTGTTTTAGTCCTTCCTTATGTGCCCTTGATGGGTGCTTTTACCTTTGCACTTTTGGGTACCTTTTATCTCCTCATATTTTTCAATTATGGGTCGGCCTTCCTAGTTTGTCAATTAAAAAATGTCAAACAAGGGAATCATATAAATACATATATGTGATATATAATAAAGTCATCAAATGCTCTGGAGGTTATGTCGTTAGTCACCTAAGGTTAATCCAACCATTATCTTTGTTAACTAAAATGTTTCAATTATAGACACTCTTAAACCCATCTGTGTCAACATATAAAGTGTATGTATTATACATGTTGACATACAGTTGGTCATCATTCCTTTGTATCCTTCCATTTTTGATGTTTCAACATATGTAAACATATGATGTTCTTGTTTTAAGCCCAATTAATGACTTGATGAACTCATTTGGCTTAAGATTTTTAGGGAAATGCATGTGTAAAACATATAGCTATATAAGAACTACATCCGAATTGAATGTAGTATTGCTATGGGAGTTGTAAGTTGATCCTATGGGTGACCACAGGGTCAAGTCTGACTCCCCATAGGTGCATCAGAATTTTTACTCTTTAACATTTAGAATTATTTTGATGTGTATGTGGAAAATGTTTTAACATATAGGGAATCTTTAATCATTATGTATGAAATCTAGGTGAAGGCACTAGTGCATAGACACACATGAAACAACTATCGAAGGTTATGACCATCTTAACAATATTTTGAACCATAAGGTAATTCTGATTGTTGTAAGAATTCAACAAAGGGTAACCTTAAGATGGTCAAATACTCTTTCCATCTATCTGCCCCTGAATGTGAGTCCAATTTATTTTACGATATTCAGATACATGATTTTGGTCATGTTTGCAATTCTTAACAATATTTTGTTTCAGTTTCAAGGTGTAGAAATCGTAATCCAAAACACATATTTCAGTTTGATCAATATTTAATGCTTTGACCTAGAGATAATCTATGATCTTTCCAACCTAGATGATCTTAATCCAAAATATGAGCAGTCATAGACTTGTGTAATTTTATCATTTTATTGGCACTTTATCATATTGTTTGGCATGATGAAATGAAATAGTTTTGAATGGTTTATACATCTTTAGTGCTATGAGAAATTTTTTACTAATCATGCCAACAATTGCCTTGATTGATTAATCATCCCATCATTTTCGTAAATCAACCTGTCATCATTCCATATCTCATGGAATTATTATGGCATTTTAACATAATGAAAACTTATGATTGATGCATCATTTGTAATTATCTGAATATTTTAGATTTATAATCATCTACATGTAAGTTATTGAAAATTATTCATACAAATGAGTAATAGTGAAAACTCAATTGACCACTAAAGCATGTTTTGAAAAATCTTGTGATGGCTTCTAACCAAAACCATTTTACAATAGAAGTTTTATTCTTTTAGAAAATATCTTAATCTTTACAACTAATGGGATCTCTAAGAATTGAACCCAATACTTCAGTTAATTGCTGACCAAATTCGAGTTGATTTTTTTCATATGGGATCCATGACAATATTGCTTTCACATCTAGTAATGGTTTTGTTGTAACATTTCTTTAAAAATATCAATATGTTTGCAAGAGCTATAAATAAATTACTTAGTCCAAATAATGCCATTAGCATGTGGAATCTTATTGTATAAAATTTACATAATACATTACACTTAACAATATTTTTTGTATTATGGGACCAATTGTAGGATTTTATGATCCTAAAATCAATTGTAGTATAGCGTTTTATGCAACTCTCAAAATTTGAATAACATTATGATGTTTAAATTAATTTCATATACGACAAAATTTTTTAAGATATTTAATCAAATTAATTTGTAATTTAATGAATCTAAAAGTAATTAATTATCAATTCCATAGTTACTAATGTTTATCTTTGCTATTTAATCGTAGTTTTTCTTTCCCTAATGCCCACACCATAGTAAACATATTTATTACCTCCATAAATTTGAATAATTTCAGTATATTTACCCTTTTGGGTTAAGATTTTGCACCATCATGCAATCTCTCTTTCTTATTAATTCCATAAAATAAATTATATGTGAGTATATATAATTTTTTATAGATACTCATTTTTTTCTAGTAAACATTTGGTAGGATATTGTCCTGACATGCCCATACATTCTTAATCATTTAAAAATTCACTACATAGAATTATCTTATAGAAAGCAAAATATTTTACATTGTCATTGAAATTTCATTTCTCAATTATAATTTAGAAATATTCCCTCCATTTTAGCTAATATATTTTAAGAATTAAAAGGGATTTCAAGTGTGCTTTGGACATGATAAGAAAATCATGATTTATTAATAGCAAGTATTTCCTAATGTTCATCTCAGTTCTTGTATCTAAACATGTCCCCAATGCATCCTTATTTCAACTCATCTATTTCCAAGTATTGGTTTCCATGGATTTGTAAGTAACATCTCTTTGGGGGGCCAAATCATTAGAATGTACAATCAAATGTGAGAAAAATATCTAAAAGGCCATGCATTATGAAGTTTCACATTCCGTGTAATTAAAATCTTAAGCTATACGTATTTCTCAAATGTGCATAACACTTGTGATATGCATTACAATCCCGTATGACCCTTAGTATGACCCTTCTTAAAAATAAGGCCCAAGCCTCTATCATTTTATCTCCCTCAAATGCGAGTTTAAGAGCTTAATCATGCCCTTATGCATTTTTCCATTCAGCTGGATCTCAAGCTCAAAGGATCGTTTTTGGATCACCGTGAAGATTTGGAATCGATGATGTGCCACGGAGAAGAGGCAAGAGCATTTACTTTTCTCAAAATTGCATTGAAATATGATAATTATAGATCTTAAAATTTGAATATTCCCATATTTTTTATTGTTACAGTTCAGAGGTCGAGGGATATCAACCAAAACCAAACCCTGTTTTTCTTGTCATCCCTAACCACTCCCAAAATTGCTCAACATCCCTCAGGTAGTCAAGAAGATTTAGCAGCCCACATAGTTGAATTTTTCCTGGATTGAAATTGAGGATTTAATGAATTTCTCCAATGAGGGATTCAGAATCTAAAACCCCCACCACGCCTATCTTGCAAACACATTAGAGGCATTACTTGTTCAAGTTACGTGGCAATAAGGCAAATTGATTGTTGGACAACTTACAGAGAGGGTTGTAGGGTTTATTATTCCAACAAATTTCTACATATGTGGATGTAAATCTAAAAAAAAATTAGAAAAGGCTCATATGCACCTTATTCACAGATTCCCCACACTAATATATTGCTAATCAATTGTTGACATTAAATGATTTCCTACACATTGGTGCAATAATAATTTGATTAAAAATAATTTTTGGGAGTCGATCTTGGATGGTAATTAAAGATTTTCCACCTTGATCATAACAACAAAGGTGCCACTATACTTTCTAAAGGAAACTCTATTGCGAGTTTATCCTCAATGAAATCCCAAATTATTTTGATTTCTAAGATTTCCAAGGCCGAGGAAAAGGTTTGCACACGGTGATCAAAGGTGTAAAATGTACACCTATTCAGCAGGGTAGATTTTCACACAAGAAAGCCATCTCACCTTGAGATTGTCCCTAGCCAATGGAAATGAAGGATACAGTAGAGATTGATACACTCCATGCACTTCAGGAGTTATCTACAACCCTTTCTTGTACATTGAGGGATATTTCTGAGCCATGCTCCATGGAGGTACACAGTATTCCCTTAGGGAGTATAACTTCTGAAAGGCCATCATATTTGCTTGTCAGGTGGTATCCAGAACAATTTTTAGGGCCCGAGACAAGGATGATACTTTCATGCATACTGATTTTGGTGCACCTGGTCTGACTAGGAGATGAAAACAGATAATGTCACTATGAAACTCAGATGTCCTTTTTGAGTGAGACATTTGGATTACATTATAAGAAATGTCACATTCACAGGTAAATTTGTTATGTTTTTTATTGTGTTACAAAAATTTTGGATACTATGGATTTAGTGCATATATGTTAAATTTTTGCACAATAATTATATTTGTACATGACATGCATTGATATTATAGTGTTTAGGCACATCTTCATCCCACCATAGGCAGCAAGCACCATGCATAAATACATTCACAGAGGTAATTTAGAATGTTAATTATAATTTTCACATACACCAAATTTCCATGTATATATATATATATATATATATATATATATGACCTTGAATAAGATATATAAATGTTCTAGATTATGACATGGTTCTTTCTTGAGAGACCATTTGTTGGTTTGAAAATCTGTCTCTTGGGCAGATTTATGGATAGACGAGCCAACAGTGTGCAGGGCATAGCCCCTCTTTGAGTCAGCAAAGCGAAACTGGTTTATTGCTATTCTACCAGCAGGAATCTGTGCAAGTCTCACAATATTCCGCCTTCGGGGTTTGGGATCTCATCCCAGTAGGGGTGTTTCCAACTGCGAAAAGAAAGGAAATGAATTAGAGGATGAAGAAAGATCAGGTCCGAAGGGAGAAAAGAAATGAATTCCAAAGCAGAAAGGTCAGAGGGTTTATGTTTTGGGATTGGTAGTAAACAGAGCCAAACCTACTTGCATAAACGAATAAAGCAATACTGATGAATAAATGACAAAAAGGTAGAGATAGATCTAACAGAATAAACACATAGATCTGACATAAGAAAGATCAGATGCCCATAACACACATATTCAGCACAAAGTCTTAATATTTGTATTAATATTTTCTTCTGTTACAAAAAGTACAAAGCCTTTCTCTCCCTACTTCTATTTTTCATCTAAAAGATATCCACCCTGAATACAACAAGTATTCAAGTATATATAGAAGGAGAGAAGAAAAGAAGACAAAAGCAAACAAACCACTTATTTACAAAAATATCTTACAATAATATTACAAAGTCATTTGTTGACTTTTGACAACTTTGGTGGATGACATCATCCCATGGTGCAACATGGATGATGTCATCATTTGTGTCAACATGACTTAGATATTTTACAAAGAGAAAGATGAGAAGAAAGAAACTATTTGTAGTCATCCCGCGGCTGAAAGGGGGTATCCTGCTTTTGCTGCTCGGGCGACGAGATGTGGAACTGGGCACGGTACTCCATGAACTTGCTGATCATGGGTTGAAGTTGATCCTCGGAAGGATCCTTGTGTCTATCGCTGATAGCTTCGCAGGTCTCCCGCTCATCTATGAGCTTTTCCGGGAGTTTGGAATAATCATTCTCTGCCTCTATCAGGTACCCGATGAAGTCACGACACGCCAATAGGTTATTGATGGATTCGGCGTCGAACGTAACTTCTGGCCCCAGTCCCTGTGAAACGATCTCCTTGAAGATCTGAATAGTTTCCTCCACCTTTCTTAAGGTGAAAGAAGGAGTGAGTAACCCTGGAGACATTCTGAGAACAATCTGTTCCATTTGATGCATTGCATCCAGGGCTACCTCCTTTACCTTGTCGATCTTTTCCAAGACGAACTCCAGCTGATCCACCCGATAATCCAGAGTGGAAAGGATTTTATTGAGGGCTCTAGGGTGTCCAAAGACGCCAAACTTGACCAGATCATCGACTGAACAGTCGAGCATTCTCTGAAAGGTCTCGTGTTGCATCTTGGCATGATCAAGCTCTTCGGAGATGGGTCCCGCTATCGCCTGGAGTTCTCTATTTGTTCGATTGATATTCTGGTACAAATCTGTGAACTTAGCGATAACTCCCTCGCTTTCTTTGAGGATTTGGCTCCTCCAGGTGGAAACTGCCATGCCCTGCTCACCGATTTTAGCATATTCATTGATCTTTTCCTGGCTCAGAGGCTCAGGAGTTTCGGCGGCAGTTGTAGGAGGTGCACTGCCCATTTTCTGCAAGGCACGGAGAAGATATTTATTTTGCTCCTTTAGCTGCCTTTTCTCTTCCTTTGCTTCTTGGTTTCTTGCAAAGGGCGTCAACTACAAATATGGCCTCTCCTTGTAGGCTTTCTGAAGATGTCCCCATTGTGACTTGAGTCACCGTATAATTTGTTAAAGACAGATCCTTCTTATCCTTCAAAGGATTGGGGTATGCTATCTCCATCACTCTCTCCCTTATTGCACTCTGAGAGAAGCGGGTTATGGGCTTTTGCTTCTTTGCCCCTTTTGACGGGATTATGGAGAAGTCCATCGGTGCGATGGGAACTTTCCTTTTCTGCTGACTCAGGTGCTGGGAGATCCAGGCTGGACTTATGGGAGAAGGACCAGAAATAGAGAAGGGGGCAGCTGCAGTAGTAGAAGGGAAAAACGTGGAGACACTTGGAGGCGGCATTGAGAGGGAAGCCGAGGAAGTGCTCACGGGAGGAAGGGGTACTGCAGGGGAGGAAGACATAGGAAGGGAAGGGAGCTCAGAGATGAGGGAAGAAATGGAGGGGGACAGCTCCGCGAGAGAGGAGAAGATGGAGGAGGAAGAAGGGGGAACAGTAGAAGAAGGGGGAGAGGACACGACCAAAGGAATGGTCGCTTGGGTCACTCGAGGAGGGGAAGGAGGAGAAGGAGAAGGAACAGAAGGGACCTCAATTGTTGTAGTCGTGGCCACATCCTGAGTGGATGTGCCTATTGGAACATCTTCCGCTGCTTCTTTTTCTGGGCTTTTCAGGGATTACAACCCGTTCTTGTGAAGCGGAAGGAGGACTTTCAGGAGCTTCCTCTTGGGTGGAGCTGGACTCACCCTCTTTTCCTTTTCCCTTGCCTTTTGTCTGCTATTTCACCCGAGGAGGTGCATTGCCCAATGGAGAGGTTGTGAAATCGACTCCGAGGTAGATGAGCCCGTTCATTCGGCACCAATGCTCTGTTCTGCGCAGAGTTTCCTTGACCCTTTCCTCTATTGTTTGAGGAGCTTTGGTTCTATCAATCACCGCGAAAGGCCAATCGTCCCCACCCGTGTCAAGATACACTTGATCCACTTCTTGCTCAGTAGTTTGGTAGCCTTTTGGGACGATGGCCACCCCGTACTGGATGATTTCTGCTAAGGCCAAGCGGGAATGATCCTTCCTCCTGAGCTCAACCTCATGATATATGTCGATGTAGATATCTTCGATCTGAGGGTTGTGGATTGGATCGAGTTTGGCCCTAGGCAGACAATTTCTTGGGTCGAAGGTGGGCCTTGCTGGGAAGTTATGTTTCAGATTCAGCAGCTCCAGTTCTGTAAACATGTCTTTCGCTTTGTGGTGAGTGAGACATGTATACCTACCCACTGTGAGGGGGAAAGGAGTTCCACCCTTCTTTCTCTTGAGACACTTCTCGTGGTAGGTGATTAGCTGCCTCGACAGCTCCAACAGGATTAACTTGGGACCGGCATATCTCGGTAATTTAGTTGGTTCTCCCAAGAAGTTAACTGCCCTTAGATATGTTAATGTGGGGAATTGAGTGAACTGGGCCCCCCATTTCTCGGTAGCTGCTACAATGCTCTTGGTCGTATGACCGTGAGTCATATTCGGCCTCAACAGGCAGATGATGAAATAGAAGAATGCATCATTGATCTTTGTGAACTGGGGAATGCTATTTTCCAGCTTCAGTTCTGGATAATATTCATAGATTTTAACTTGGGGCCAAACCCCGCACTGCATCAGAGCCGGATAGTCCCTTTCTGAAGCTGCAGCATAGACCACGTAGGAGTTCATATAGAACCTCCCCGTTGTGTTAAGTTGTTGGAGCTGCTCAGAGATTGTGCTGCTTATGATTTCTGCCCACTCAAAGCGTTGATCGGGCACATTTTTGTTCATTGTTTCTAAATATCGCAGAATCCACTTGTGAAAATAATGGGCGTCAGGAAGCCCAAAGACTCTGGTCAGGAATGTAATTATGTCGCTGAGTTCATCTGAAAATTCACTGCAATGAATGACTTGTGGCCACCGAGTCACCACCTTTTTGTTCTTTAGATAAACCTCGTTCATCAGCTGCATGCACTGATCTTCATTGTCGTCCCAGGCCTTAATGCAATCTTCCTGGCTGACGGCCACAAAGTGCCGGTGGTGAGGGATGCCGAGCATTATTTCAAAGTGCCGGGCAGTGAGGTTGATTATAACCTCGCCCTTCTCATTGTGGACACATCTTGTGTCTTTATTGTAGCATCGGGCAACAACCATCATGAATTCGTTGTTCACGGCGCTAACTGGGATTCCTCCAGCAAAGTGTAGTGCACTGCCCATCAGTTTGTCCATCCATGGACTTCTTGTGACCCTCTGGGTTCTGGCCCAGAAATCTTCCATGTCAATATGACCCAGTTCTGAGTCTCTGATGTCTAGGTCACACTCTGCTTGGGACTCGGGCATCCTGACCCTCTGATACTTGTACTTCATTTCTTCTTCTGTGAGCTTGGCTTTGCCCTTGGATTTAGTAGGTCTCTTGCTTGATGTTGACATATGTGACTCTGAACTTAATTGCTGATCTGCAAGAATAAGAAGTGAAACCCAACGCAAGAAAGTCATATCAGCTGTTTGATCTTCCATTAAAGTGTCAACAGAGGAAAGAGTTAGTGATTTTAAGGCCTCAGGGCGCAGGGCGCATGAATACTGCAGGTTACAGGGCTAAATAATAAGGCGCACAGGAAAGGGCTGCTGCAAGGGATAAATCAATGCCAAAGGGCGCATGGCGCATGGGCACTGCAGATTGCATTCTTTGTTGTTGTAAGCATAAGTGCGCCTGCACCATAGGTATACATTTTATAAAGGGCGCGGATAATTTTCATGTTACACGGGTGTAGGATGCGCCAAAGGGCGCAAGTTTAATGCGTGTAACATCATTTTTTCATGCGCCATAGGAGAACTTGGTGCGGCGCATGGAAGGTCTGCACAACATGATGTTGTTGTAACAATGGATGCGCCTGCGCCGATTTATCAGTCGTACTTGGCGCATAAAATTTCAATGTTGCATACATGCAGGGTGCGCCAAAGGGCGCATGGTTTTGAAATGTTGCACGCAAGTTTGGTGCGCCAAGAGGGCGTAGGGAAAGTGGCTGTAACAAGTGAAGGAAGTGCGCCTTGAGGGCGCAGCTGTTCTTTATGTAACAGGCAGGGAATGTGCGCCATTGGCGCGACTGTTTATCATGTTGCAGGGGTGACAGATGCGCCAAAGGAGAAAAATAACAGTGTCTTCTTTTCAAGCCATGATCTTTCTCTGAGGGGTTTGCATGTTGATAAGCTTCTTTTTAAGGGTTCATTTGGGTTATGAAGAGGCTAAATCAAAGAGTTCCAAGCCATTTTTTAAGACAGAGTCTCCCTTTACCAGCAGATCTGAAAGAGGGGGGAAAAAGCATAGGTAGAGAAAAACAGCAAGGAGGGTGGGGAGTTCATGTTTTGACAGCTTTTATTTAACAATCCACACCAACAAGCAGCGAAGAACCAAAGCACAAAACACACAAAAGGAATGAGGACCTCTTACCAGGATTATATAACGGAGAAGTGCACAAACGGGTCCACGAAGTGATTCGAAAATGACAGGGCAGGTGCGCTGACAGGTACAGATGGAAGAGAATAAATCACGTGATGGTGTCGGATGACAATGACAGTGCAGACGCACCTATATATAGGTGAGGTGGCAATAAATGTGCCACCAACTTTTTCAAATGGCGCATGAAAAGCACTGTCGACACAAGAAAACATGCGCCCTTTGGCGCATCAAAACGCTTGCCAACACGAAGTTATGTGCGCCTTTGGCGCACCGAAAGTGGTGTCGACACAAGAATATGTGCGCCCTTGGTGCATCAAAAAGTGGCGCAACAAAAGTATTGTTGACATGAAGGCGCATGCGCCTTGGCGCATGCAAGAAAGACTCAACATAGTGAGGCGCATCAAAACGCCTGTTGACACCTCAAAGCATGTGCCAAAGGACTTAAAGGGGGCGCATGAAAACTTGATGTTGCATAGTCATTATGTGCGCCCGACCAAAAAGACCAAAAATGGCTAAGTTCGGAAAACTAGATTTCCCGGGGAGGGATTTTGCAACGTTCCGAACGCAAGGGGTCCCTGACGAGGGACCAGAACAAAATTTTGGTAGGGTTATCTGTAAAATTGCCCTTGCCAATTTTACGGGATAACATTGAGGTATTCAAACAACATGTAAATTTTGTTAAATTTCTCATGTAATTCCTATTATGTTAAATTACATGTTAGTAATGTCTTTCATTATAGAATTATAGAATTATGTTAATAATGTCCTTCATTGTGTATATGCAGGAGTTACCTGCGATAGGTAGCAACCTTGTTCATTTGATTCACAGGCGTGGCGGGGCAAAAACAATAGTTATATATTGATAAAATTAGTTAAAATATTGTCATTATGTACATATATATATGTATATGTATATATATGTACATACATACACACACACACACACACACACACATATGTACATATATACTTAGTTCTATTTTCACTAATTATGATGTTAGATTTTCTGATCTTATGTGTATGTAGGGAACTTCAACACCCTCCATTTTGACTTCGAGGGCACAAACTTTTCCATCTCATCATCTTTGTACCCCCGTTCGTACTCCACGAGCTCTTGATGACTCATTTGAGCGTGAGATGCAAATTTGGTGTGATCGACAACTTACAGCAAGTTTGTGTATTTATGTAAATACTTTCATTCTGGCATGGTCTTAAATACATGTTGAAAACATATATAAATTAAGTTTTGACAAAAAACATTGTTTGCATTTACAGGCTCATCTACAAGAAAGTATTCAGCGGAAGAGGACTCATAGCATGGGCTTGGAAGATCCAAAGTCATCTCATAGATCTCCATCTTCGTCTAAGGGAGGGCCTTCTTTGAGCAAGGCCAAGAGAGGGATAGATTTTGATGATTAGGAAATATATATGTCTTACATGACATTTTTTTTTGTATGCCTATGTGCATGGCATTGTATGTACGCCTATATGGCATTTGAACTTGATGGTATACGACCTATTTGGGCATTTTTATATTTATTATGCACATTAAAATACAATTTGGAACTTGATATTTTTGTATGAGACCTTACGTTTCTGAGATTATTTTTGCATGAAACTAATATGATGTGCACTTGACAATATTTAACACATTATGGATTATTTTTTCATTTATTGGTGATGTACATGTACTAGCATTTTCAATGTATAATATGCATCAAACTTTGGAAATCAATATTTATATAATGGATGTATATAAAGAGTTACCTAATCTGAGTAATTATTCAATCAATTTATCAATGTGTCTATGTGTATTTACCTTACTTGTGCTTCTTCTTGATCATGGTCTCTTTGTACCGGTTCCTATCTTATCATGCACTTACTACATTCTTCTATGCTTCTTATTCTTCTCCCCTATTAAAACACCTGAGAGTCTTCTATACATTACTCCAATGCTTGAGAATGTCTCTAGATGCAATGACATTTTGATTCAGACACTCAATGATTCTTGATTGTCTAATCTTGTCCAATTCGTGTTATTACCTTTAAACCTGTAGGAATTTCAAGTTATTTGGAAATCACATCACACCTTCACTAGGCTTGATGACTACCCTATCCTTTTGAAGGCACTTTTGGAAGCATCCAAAAATATACTCATGCTTCCAAACCTATCCTAAATCCAAAAGAAGTCCCTTCACCCCCTTGTCCTCATCTGCTCCCTTTGACTTCATAGAACTAAACAAGAAAGATTAGATAAATGGATAAACGAGCTACTCGGTAAAATTCGATTCTAGGAATCCAAAGGGACTTCCTTGGAGGGTGGCAACTCTCTTTGATACAATTAAGTAGATTGATAAAAAGATAGAAATATATGAATGAAAAAGATATGTAAATAAGAGATAGGAAAATTTAGAACTTAAGGTTGAAGGGAAAGTCCTGTACAACTTCAAAGTTGGCCTAAGTAAGGGTGGATGAGATCTGAACTGACTCGAAGTAATTGTACCAAAAATCTTATGTCTCTTATTGAATGTAATGGAGGAACTCGGTATGATCATCAATTTCTTCGATGTTAGTGGAAAAATGTATTGCACATGGTGTAAGTCCATGGAGGATGTTGTATTGTTCCCAAATTAATACTTGCCAAACTAGAGGAAGGTTGTAAATGGTTGTAATGGGATGAGACTGGCCAACTACTACCATTTAAAGAAATCCATCCTTGCAAATAACATTTTAAAGCCACAAGATTGATAAAATTTGAGACTAATTTGATAAATTGACAAAGAAATGTGAATTGGTAGGGATTATTGGTGATTTAGGGTGAATCGCTAGCGATCAGATAAAATCATTGGGGATTCATGTGAAAATGATGAATTTGATAAAAACAACAATCTAAGCTTTAAAAGGATGATTTTTGATGATTTTTGATGTCTGGAAAAATTTAGATGACGAAAAAGGATAAATAAATACCTTTTGTTGAGGAAATAAGTTGAAATATGTCTCCAAATGTCTAATAGAGATGATTGAAGTCGTTGGACGGTTGCTAGATTATGTGAGAGATGATTAATGCAAAGACCACCAAAATGATGTTCTTGTGATAGCTTGGAGTTGATGTAGAACCTTGATTATCTCTAGAAATGTATTAGATTCGTTGGGAGTCAAAAAACAAAGTGTAAGCACGAGAAAAAGGTTTATGAAGATCCCTGAGAAAAGAGTAAAAACTCTTATTTATAATCACTAACGATCGGTTTGGATTGTCGGCGATCCATTTTTTGGGGTTGGGAAACATTTAGAAAGTGGTTAAAATCAATTCTAAATTAAGCGGACTCCCTTTTGAGTATTTTACAAGGAATTATGGTTGAGGGGAGGTTATGGACGAGTTGTGGAGGTCAAGATGTGAGAATAAAATATATTTAAGCGGTTTTAAGATGGTTAAGGTAGATTTAAAGTAGTTAGGTGGTTTAACATATGTGAAATGGTAATTTATGAGTGTATACCCAATTGTTCACCCATGGAGGTGTAAAGGGGGTGAAACTTAGGATAATTATTTTTAGATCATTTTTTAGTCGTTAAATAAAGTGTGTATAATATGAAGTAGGCAGGTTGACAAAAAATGTCAGTGTCTACATTTGCCCCTATTTTTGTCAAGTGGTCCCTAGTCAAATTGTCCCACCTCAAAAACAAGCATCCGAATTGCCCATTGAGCCGCAAAGAGACAAGTGTGGGATAAATATTGCTTTGTGTTTGGATGGGTGATCTCCGCATTGAGTCAAAATGGGGGTGATTACAGTGTAGCACAATAATCACCAGTTTGATTTAAGTTGATTAAGTAAGTTCGTTATGTGTGTTTCGTTTTGAATTTATCCTGAAGACAAGGTGTCGAAAGAAGATGGATATCACTTTAGGACCAAGTGATAGGGGAACCCAAATGGTTTTTGTCTTATGGATGTATGATCTGCAAGGATAGCTAAAAGGATAGAAGAGCCAAAGGATAGGGGAACCAGAGGGTTCGTGAATATCCTATAGATGTATGGCTTTCCAATTTCGTAAAAATGATTCAACTGTGAAGGATGACTAGCTTTGGGGTCCTCAAAATGAGGCACATCATTGAAGGATGTAATAATGTGTTTTAAAAATATTTTTCATTTTTGAAAAACCCCCATAGCTTGTGATACCCCAAACCATCCTAGCTATCCAGGGTGGATCCCAAAAATTACAAGCTACCCCACCGATGATCAGTCTGAATCAATTACCGAATTGTCACTGATATCCTGCGTGAAAACTCCTCGAGGGCTATAAATAATTTATCTTCCTAACAATTTTTTCATTTAGTAATTGACATCGGAATTTGCAAGATTATAGTGGCTTAATTACGTATTTTAAGTGTGAAAATTGACAAATGGTAGCAGCAGGACCATCCGGAAAACAAAGGAGGCCCACGTCAGAGGTATGTATCCTATTTTGTCATTTTGTGTGTTTTTTGTTTAAAAATGCCATACTAGGGTACATTTTAGGAAATTATCAAGATCGTTGGCAATTGGATGGATCGCTAGTGATTTAGGATAAATCGTTGGTGATCATTTTTTTTAATGAAAACTCGATGAATTTTTATGGATATCCATTCTAACCGAGGTTTTTGTGATTTGTGGATGTAGGTAAAGGCCAAGCTAACTATTAGAGATAGAATTCTAGTGATTTTATTATAGATGAGGGAGGATATGTCTGATGATTATTGGGAACATTTAGAGGAGGTTGGTTTTATGGGGATGCATCACTATAGAAGTATCCATAGGCATCGAGGGTTGTTGTTCTTTGATGGAGAGGTAAGATCCTACCACCTGCACTTTCTGGTTATCTACGGGTGAGATGACGATCACACTAGAGGACCTTCATAGGATCACCAGATTGCCTTTACATGGAGAGGTTATGTACTGTAAAGATGAGACTGAGAGGGAGGAGTGTATGAGGAGGTTGTATGGGGATGATGCAAATGATATGGGGTTTGTAGTAGGTGGATTTTATTATCAACCTTTTTATATGGAAAATAGGTAGGGTCATGCTCGCATGACCATGATGGTGATGGGGATATCATTTTTTTCTCTACCTAACTCAGGTGGTGGTTGGTTTCCCTGGATGATGAATGGTGTTGTGGTAGAGATGGTAGAGCACATGAAAATATTTGCATGGGCCCCTACTTTTCTTACACAAACTTAGAGGGATCTATGGGCTTGGAGAACTCATAGGATATTCAGGATTAGTATTGATTTTCTACCTACCAATGTTGGCCCGACCCAAGGCCTTGATTTTCCTAGTGCGGGCAGGACAAGAGATGGCATTGAACTCTACTCAGCAGGAGTTCTGAGTTTAGGCCCGAAGATAAGGAAAGTCGCCCTAGCTTGTTCGGATTTATTCAAGTGCCTCAAGGTGACATATTTGGTTTGACCCAAGGATGTTACAAATTCTCTACCTATTTGTCCCGAGCCAAGATGCCTCGCCCTATTTGGATACGGCCCAAGGTCCATGGCCTGGGGCATCAATACCTATTATACCTAAGGACCAAGGCAGTCATGGGAATTGATGAGCATTAGGCCCGACCCAAGGGTGTTGATTCATGACCTATCCGGCGTGACTGCAAGGCATCAACCTACCCATCCATGCCCGTGTCCTAGTGCATTTCGCCACATAAGATAGATGTGTGACCCTGGACCCAAGTGAAGGGAGGAGATACCCAGGTGATACCTGGACCCAGGGTGATGGGCCCATGACCACTTGGCATGACCCAAGGGGCCGAATCACTGGTGCAGATACCAGTGGCCCTAGAGGCTCAACGATTCCATATTTATCCAGTCCATCAAGTACCTTTAGTGGAGATCGAAGCTCAGGGGTTTTTAGGTTGGAGCAAGATAGTTAGGGTGACTTGAGAGGGATGGGTTCGAGGAATGACTGTGATAGCCTCAATCATCATCTAGACACGTGGCGTTAATATCAACCAAATCATACCATATAGAAAACATGCTGAAGATACCCTAAAAAGGGCTCTGTCGGTCACCTGTTACAGGGACCATTGTTATCATGTGCTGACTTGGTATGCCTTGTGCTCAAGCCAGGATTATAGTCACCCTTGGGTGCAGTGGGTATAGTATCGACCTTTGCTCACTACACATTCGATGTGAGAGGAGTTGGCTTATTATGTACCCTCGATCGTAGTGATACAGAAATTTCCTAACATGCAGTCTGCATTCCTGTAGATCATCTAGTTCAGTGAGGGGTTACCATCCTAGTGTTATCAACATGTAGCGTGGTTATCAAGCCTATCCCTCCGGGTCCAAATGGACTCAGATGGGGCAATGGTGTGTATGTAGGGTGGATGGTACCTATATGCTTCTAACACGGGTATAATTTTTTGTGGCAGTAAGTTATTGTCCGGGTGTCCAGCTTTACTGAACATAGATATATTGTATTATAAGGGTTGATAATTGTAGACACCAAATTTCGTGTCTCACGACCCCTTGTGACCCGCATCCCATCCTCTCGCAATCTAACCTCATTACCTAAACCTTACACAATTATTTATTAATTACCTTATAATTGATAAATCCACATCACCTTACCCGCCACCTCACTTTGCCACCTCATCATGACCTAGCCCTAACCCTAAACTAAGCTAATTAAGACCCATGACTTGGTCTAGACTCACATCCATAACTAATGCCTCCTTACTCGCACCCAAAGCCGACCTTCTAGCCACTTGACCAAGCCCGCAACTGATCTCTCGGGAGAAAAGCAGGGAAGGTGGGCTATTTTACTAAAAATAGCCTACTTTTTCCTTACCGATGCCGGTTCCTACTCGACCGCCGTCGGTTACGCAACCGCCATCGGTTCCCTGTAAATGGGCTCCCCAAACCAAAACAATGGATCGGAATTTCATTTTGGGAGATCAGTCAAAGGATTTCTGGATCAACAGAGAGCATTGCGAGCGAGGAATAGAGTCCAGATCTTCACTTGACAAAGCAGAGACGAGTGGAAGAAACCAGAAGTGTTTGCAACCAGAGGAGATCAACTTGCATCTCGGCCAAAACCAGTAAGTCAGTATCTTGCATGTCCTTTTGTCATAACATTTCTTATGTGCTCTGTGAATCTCAGTCCTCCTTAAATCCGTTTCTGAATCCACTACCCAACGTGCCATTACATCGAACTGTCATTCCTTTTGCTTCTAACCATCCCATTTCCTAATAGCATCCAAAAAACCAGCCATTACAAAACACCATAGCTGCCAAGAAGATCCGTAGAACCCACCGCTATCGGTTATCGGTAACCGCCATCGGTTAGTCAATGACCGGCATCGGTTATCAGTAACCGGCATCGGTTCCTCTGATCAAAAACCAGAAAACCAGCCTTTCCCCCTACCCAGTTTAACGAAATAATTTAATTAATATTTTGCAGTCTTTTGTGTTAATTCATATTAGCAGGGGAACTGACCACCTTCGAAAGGAAGTTTTATATTTCCTGGGCCCAAGGCAGTTTCCTCATTTATTGTTTAATCAAAATCTTGTGGTCTTGTGTTCTTATTTGCAGGTAGTCCTTCCAAGACAAAAGGGAGTCTCTGCAGTCAGCCTGATCTTTCTCTACGGTACGCGCACACCATCTCGACATTCAAAAGGTATTCCTCCTAACCCTAACCTCATCTGTTTCTAAAAGGAATGAAAGGATAGAAGCAACTCTATTCCCAGAAGCCGAAACATTCTGAGCGAAACACAAGGATCAACTCTATTCTTGACAGTAGCAAGAATTACTTCATGATCTGATTCCCGAACCTTCCACAGATTCTTGTTTGATGGCCGACATTGATATTTGATCAATTTAATATTTGTTACAAGGACCAAATGTGAATAGTGAAGTATCTTTCGATGTACTTCATAGTCTTCAAGCAACCAAATGTTTGATTTTTTGATAGGATATTGTCGAAGCCAAGTTCCAGTGACTACCACTGATCCAGTGGTATACTCAAGGTCTTCACCATCAATGACTGTGGAAGTCAAAAAAATTCCCCTCTACACAATGAGACAAGAAGTAGTTTGTTCCCTCTTCGTTAAATTTCGTCGCAATAACTTCAAAAATGTGCCCTATGTATCACAAAGTAAAATTGTTCAGTCAATTTATAAATACATTAAGAGTTGATCATTTAATAATTTATAAATCTAAAACATGGCATGTACATATATGTATGTACCTTATTACACTAAATCATAGACTTGGTCAAAGTCAGGTGATGTTGTCATTTGATCTGAAGACCCTGCAAGTTGTAATGCTCATGGAACTTGATGTGTCGAGTGGAATTATAGGTCTACAAGTCCATACATCCACCCACTGCTATGACTCACATTCATTCCACACAAAATCAATGCATGATATACAAAAACATGTCATGCACCTAGTATAAATAGTCCAAGCATTTGCATCTAAACTACGGAATGAGTGCATATCACTTGATCCTGAAACTATCATACAATCTTCAAAGTTTACCAGATGTTGTTCCTCTATCAGCTAAAAATATCTACGAACCATTGATCTCTCTTGAGATTCATGGCCCATATTCTTAACACACCAATCAACAATGTTTTTTGCATTTATAAATTTAGCACCATCCTTGAGATTTAACTCTTCTCTTGCAAGTGTTCTTTTCACACATGCTCTTACACCATCATGCTCTCCTTTTCAATGCCCTACCTTAGTAAAACTCCAGATATGTTGTACATTTGTTTCTTTGTGCATCCTTCTTAGCCAATAAAACATTAGTGTATTCTTTGATTTAGTGAAACAAGGTAATGTTGATCGAAACTAATGTTCCTCTCATTCAAGATCGTATAAAAAACCTGGAAACACCCTTGTACATATTCTGTAAAAATTTTCTGATCATCACTAATGTAGAAATGATACTCTCTTAATATTTTTTGATCTTGCTCAGTGCTTTCAGGAGAGTGCATGAATGTTATATGTAAAAAAAATAGAAACTTGCACTGAGTTATAATATTGAGACTGAACCTCCATTTGTGGCTGCAATGTGTAATTCTCTGCGAAGTCAACTACTAAAAAAATAGTGCCAAGTGGGAATGTGTTCTTTCTTAACTTGAATTGTTCATCCAACCATCGATCTCTATGTGTGTGTCTTGCATACTCATAAAAAAATTCCTCTCTGAATTTGACCATATATTCTGATATAGGTAATTGTTTTCTAACAATCTGGCACCTCTTAGATTCTTTTCCATCTTTTAATTGATATGCCACCAATTTATATTTGGTGAAATCAACCAATTATTTTCCTATTGAGTATGTACTCTCCTCATGGATGCAACTTTTCAGATTTGGCAAGCCACTGCATACATTGCACGTTCCATCCAAACATGCTTTGTTATAAAAAAAATATCTTATTGATTTTTCACAAGATATTGTCAAAATAAATTCCCTTGAAGATTTTTGTGGGGCATTTATTCCACACTCCTGCAACATGATGTTAGTATGGAAAACACGACGTATTTGACAAAAAACATCATAATGCATTGAAAATTCAACATGATGCCTGCAACAAGTGGTACGTGAGTGATTGATTTTCACATAAAAGGGTTTTCTCATTTCAATGAATCTTTGGCTAATGTTAATTTATGTATTTTCATTCTTAAACTTAGAGAACAATTCTGTTTGATTCATATCTAAGAAATGTTTTCCACACGATTCATGATTATGAGAATCTATTCTTCTTTTTATTGTATCTCTTTTATTCGGTGACACCCTTGTGTTCTCATTCCAAAATTTTACAGTTAATTATTTTAGAATACCAGATGTATTCTTTTCTTTTCATGGAAGTCTACTAGAGAAATCCCAATAGTCAGTGTTATTGACTAATTCAAGACGTTTACGTCTCTCTATTGCTTTCATAAGTGTTTTTCTATTTAGCTTCAAAGCACTACTTTTTTTTCTAATCAAGTTTTTATTAACTATTTTTTCACTTACTATACAATTAGTAAGTGCATGACATGTAGCATTACTATCTTTGGTGTGTCTTTTTCCACCTACAGTTTGGTATGCTTTATGTATGTTTTCAACAACTGACTTATTTTGATCAACAACATTATATGTTCTTAACCCCAGGGTCTTCATTATAGGTCTCATCTTAATTAATTTCATTAATGAAACAAATAATTGAAATATTTGTGTGTCATTTATATTCTCAAAGTAATTATCCCAAATTCCACTAGCTTTTCTTCTCACATTTCTTTCAGAAATTTTGTTAGGCATTGGTTTTATAATGTTTTCAGCAATTTCAATTAAGTGAATTTGTTTTATTCGCAAAATGGAAGGAGGTGTTCTTAGAGGTGAAGATTCATTTACAAGGTTACTTTCTTCATTTAGTGTTTTCATACAAATTTCGGGGTTAACATTTGGATTCTCAGGTAAGGGTTCAACAATTGGATTCATATCAATTGATTCATACCAATTTCTTCATCCATACCAACATTATCATTCAATTCAATATCATTATTCATTGCAAAATCATTATTCATTGTAAAATAATTATTCTCTACATTTTTATTATGTATTTCATCCCCATTTTCTAATACATTAGCTACATTTGATATAGCGGATGTACCTTGCCCTGCTCGAAGTTTTTGCATTTTCTTCAATTTCTTTATTATCTTCTCTTCTAATTGCTCT
>JAHRHJ020001172.1:0-30757 GCA_019776745.2 Taxus chinensis
CCTTCCCTAAAATCCTCTATATGCAACAACTTGTTCATGTAAAATTCTTTCTTTGATGAAATCAGGAACAAGTTGTTTGAAGAATGTATAAAAGCTTCCTCCGGATAAATGGTATCCAGTACGATGACTGGATGTCCTTTAGATTCTTTGGAAAGATCTTAGCCCCTACACATCCCAAGGAAGCACCCCCTGATAAGAAGTAGCATAGGCCATTGATATGAGCATTGGGTCTTCTTTAAGTACTCGGCATATTTACCCTTGTCATAATATTCCACATCGAGATCTTGATGGAGGTGGGGGAGGAGGAGTTTAGATCAGTTTTGCATTATAGTGTTATGAGAATGTATGTGTCCCTTGATATGGCATGTAGTGATCATATGAATGGTACTATTGGTCATCTGTGTAGTTTTTTTTAATATATGCTGTAGGTGGGATGTACCAGGGGGGGGGGGGTGGGAGGGAGGAAAATAGGACCCTAGGAGCGTAAACCCAGGGACGTCACATTGCATCTTGTGGGTCATTCAAAGAACAACACTTCTGTAAGAGGCCCCTTGTTTAGGCTCCAGCTTAGAAGGATGAGGAACCCTCCCTAGTGTGTCTAACCCTGTAGAGATAACATATATTTGAAATGAGCTGGATACCCTTATTGTACTGATATTGTGTTGGTTCTCATTAGAAGGGATGTATCCTTTGTTGTCATTGGATACTCATGTTAATTCCCTACTGCATTGTTTGGGTTGTGAAAGTTTGGGCACTTTCTATTTCTCTAATCCCCCACTAAAGTATAAATGATGTATCGTTGCGGAGAGGATTGAGTCCCTTGTTGTGGGTGCTTGTGGCGTGGTTCAATTGAGTAGGCTCGTGATCCCTTCATGAATTGGTCAGTGTTATAGCAATTCCTTGTTCTTCCTCAGCATAAGAATCTTACGGGGATAATGCATTCTAACCTTTAATAGGAAAATCTTCATGCTTATCCAAAGACTTCGTCGCTTTGACGAAGAAATGATCACTGTCATGCAATATATAATCCTTCTGATTTGGATTCATGTAAACTGTGAGGTCTCTGTCAAACGGCTAGGGTAACAGAACTTGTTCTCATTTGTGAGAACATGGTGGTTTTCATTTCATTGCGTTGACCGTATTGGTAATGATCTAACGGTTGACTCACCCTCCTCCATTCCTTCTAGGCTATGGGGTTTGAAGTGTCACTAATGGTAGGTTTGCAAGTCGTGTGATGTCCACCCCCCCACCGTGAAGAGCAAGGGGATTTTTTTGTGGGTACATGTTGGTTTTAAATCTCTATCAGAGCCAAATGTCCCACCAATCTCGCTTCCATACATATTTATAAAGTATCCCTTACCTAACCGCCACTAGGGAATAAATGGAGAGGTTCGGGTGTATATGCAATGACAGAAGGTAAATACAAAGTGAGGAATGAACTACCTTCACGTCATGGTCAAACCAATTTGTAATCGGATGAAATTGACAGCCACCTTTACCGCACAGTTTCGACCCCCCGAGTCATGCTGGAGACAGACGATGTTGAAATTTGTTTTATAACTATAGGATGGATCAATACTAAGATCTGATATTGTGACTTTGTGGTAGGCTGATTGGCCAAGGGGGAGAGGTCGAGGATATGAACGGTAGCGTACAATTCCATATGGTTTTTGTTCACACGAACGTGGATCGAAGTGATTGGAATCTACTTGGGGAAGTGTCCAATTACTACGCTGAAAATAACAATCTTATGTTAACTGTCTGAAAGGGAAACTAATCTAAACATCATAAAAACTGAAACATTTTACAAGCACATAACCTTTGCTTTGTTCTATACTCATAATATTAAAATATATTATTACATTTAAACAACAAGAAAATAACCCAGTGTGGTTCTTCACTATGGTTGAGTGTTGGACACTAAGAAATTACAACAAGAAATTTTCCAAGTGATTTTATGATATGTAACAGAACCCCTACAAATTTTCTCTCCCTGGAGATCCCGATGTGGGAGAAAGAGGACCATCAATTAGTGCGTTTATTTACTAATGTTAAACCTCGGGGAAATGACCTTTTCTTGCACATGAAGGACTGATTTCTACTCTATTTGTATTAGGTAACCAGGATAAATTGTAGAATGAAGGAAATCAAACAAAAAATCACTGTAATTCACAAACAAGGAATCCAATGTGTATTATTGTTTTCCCCTTAGGTTTTGTTGCCTTTCTTCTTTTGGTGTTCATATATTCCAAGGGATTGGGAATGCCAGAATAGCTAGGAGGCATGATCTTGAGCAATAGGTAACTTGAGGTAGTCGGATGCAATGCCAGTATAAGAAGATTAACAAAAAGAGTTTGAGATTTGCTAGCAATTCCTAGAAGATTGTGGCAGCAAATACAATCAAGATACACAGACTTCTCAGGCCCTTTGCTGAATACAAGATGGAATATATAGAAAGAGGATGGTGTTGCCTTATGCACAAGGAAAAAGAGTGTGTCAACTATTAAAATCTATTTAAAAATAGAATAGGGAAGGAATACCATCAAATAGACTATTTTTCGGGCGTTTGGTTCAACAAATGCACCCTAAAAGTTTGAGTTAATGGATGCATCGTGTTGACAAAACGACGACAGTGAGGATGAGTGTAGAAAAAAAGCGTTGCAGGACCGCCACCCACCAGGGATGGGTCCAGGAGACCGCCGCCAATCTATTTTACCACACAATCACACACATAATAAGGATAATTTTTGTTTGCTTCATTGCTTGATACATAACATCAAGGCTCAACGTAGGAGCATGTAGAACACATGAGACGTTTGTGGTAACTCTAGACCCCATATGAGTCATAAAAACATGATCCCATCAAAGCCACTATCCAAAATACAAGGTACAACAACGACCACAACGAATGCACTTACTCACAGGCACTTCCAAACTAAAAATATTGTTCATGGTGAAATATTTATAAATCCTTATTTATTAGTTGGACTATAATTGTATGAAAGAACACTTAACATAGGACCCTTCATTCCTTTACAACTAGGATGCATATTTTGGGTTTTTCATTTCACCTAAATTGGTTCCTTTATAATTCACTTGTTTCTCTTGTAGAAATAACTTAGATAGATTGATTGTGATTAGGAACATATATCCACACGTGTCTTCTAATATTTGACTTGAGGATTTATTTGAGAGAGTCGTGCTTACTTGGTTTTAAAAAAATTCTCTCATTACAAGGAGAAAATTTCATAGGTAGAAAAAGGAAGGTATTACTAGATCAATAGACAACTATCCGAGTTCATTTCATCGTATTGTTTAATACTAACACTTAACACTCTTTTAATTCAAGTTATTACAACCAAAACTATGAAGGTTAAACTAATTAAGTTGTTCATTATCGATTCCAATCCAGACTCCAATTAGAAATTTATATTTTCACAAAATATATTTCACATTGGAAGGGTGCATTACACATGGGTTCCCATTTAGAGATGTTTATTGAATTTAGTGACGAATTTCACATTTCAACTTAATTGTGTTGCAGGATCTTAAGGGATTAACTCTCATATCAACTGGTTAATACATGTTCGACATTAACTTCTACTTCCTGAGTGATCTAGACTAATTACCTATCCCTTTTACTAAACCATTTACAGTGGTACTTGGGTCCTGTATTATTAACTTTCATGTTTTGAACAAATGGATCCTATAACACGCTAGGTAACATTTAGGATTATGACCTAAAAGAGTGGTGACCTTATACCTAAAACTCAGTTCACTGCTTCTTAAAAACCCAAGTATTAGAGCATATACCAACAACCCAACAACTATATGCTTTTCAAATTCTTCAAAGGAAATAATAAATCCTTGTGGGAATAAGCATTAGCGTTTCCTTCACCAAAAACCTCAAATAGAGATTTGTACAATTTCATTCAAAAGCATTCAGGGAGGTGGATAACTACCCCATATGAGAAACACCTGGAATCCACTAACTATAAGGGACACATTTATCTAAGAGGGAAAAAATGGTTTGCAAATGCAAAAGCTTATAAAATTTTATGACATCAAAAACCTTCATTATAAAAGTCATATTACAATCTAATAATCAGACATCTCATATGCCCTTAGTCCAATAACATAAGAGGAGGGCAATCGATAAATTGCAGTTATTGTGCCGAGGGTTTCTACACATTACACAGAGAAAATGGAGAAATCAAATGTTCCATGTCTTCAAGGAAGACATGTCACTCGAGATTCCAATAATACATTTTGTCGCTTTCATTTAGCACTATTTTCTAAAGGGTATTCTATTGATTTAGTTTGTTTATTGATTGCCAATAAAAATATTCACTCCATTGATAATTTGAATGATCTTAACATGTACATATTTTGTGGTTTGATTCTTAAATGGGAAACAATGTTTTCTTATTCAGTAGTTCTTGTGTGGATCAACTCCATCCACTTTCACATCATAATAAATATTTAATATGTTGCAAGAAATCTCCATGACACTTCAAATGATTAGATCGACATCACAAGGGTAGCTTCCCAAATGAGGCTAAGTTATAAATTTTCATTACCAATTAAAAAATTAATAGTGAATTTATGGCACAACTAACTATATTTGGGTACCACCCCATGTTCATTACATTCCACTTCTCATATGTTATTTAGTCGTTAAAACAACCATGGGGAAAAGAACTTTAAAGCTAACATGTCAGTCCTGAAGTAACTAAAGGACGTTACGCCCATACTAGGGATCTATAGACGTTCATACCTGAGGAAAGTATCAACTAGGTCATAGGAGGAGGAACACACAAAAACACATATCGTATCTCTAAGTCTATCGGACTACGAAAGGGTTTGGAGCTAAAAACTAATTAGAGCTTACGCGATAAGTCATTACATGTAACAAGGAAAATATTTGAGTATATGTTGTTTGCTTGCTTTCCGCTAAATATGAAAACCACACACAACTGTGGGTTTAGGTTATTTTATTTGAAGATTACGTGATTTCCTAGTCATGCGACATTACGCAGATAGGTAAAAACAACGTATTTAATTTGCTTGCAACAATGTTACCTAGCCACAATATATCCAAATGTTTTTTTTAGCTACAAGAAACATTTTAAATGAAAGGTTCCAATTTGATTCCACTATATATTTTTACAATAAAAGAAGGAATATTTGAATATTTTTCAAAGTACATGATACAATCAACTCCATTTACTTAACAAAATATGCAATACATTAAGAGTACATTCATAAAATAGCAAAAAGAGCAAATATGACACTAAACATTTTCCCATACACAAAAATGATTCATTTTCATCAACGGAAGAGAAAAATAATACATGATTCATAAAAATATCACTGAAAATATTCAAAATGATTACATGCCTCAAGATAAAATCTAAATAAAGGACACAAATGTCATTTTTACTACTCCTTTTGTTAGGTACTTAACAACCAACGTTACGGTAGGTTCCGTAGGACTGAGTTTGGAAAAACCCTTACACTCACGCAACAAACAAGAACATTCATCATTTCAAGTACTTTCAATCAACGATAGAGAGAGGTAGAGATACGAGAGAGATGAGAGTTAAATATGCTCACACAACCAACCCATTCAAACTTTCCAATTCATTCCATTTTTTAGAGAGTAGGGATAGAGAGAGAAACTATAAAAAAATTCTTTCTATTCAAAATATTGTTACCATTCCCAACCCATACCATTTTCATTTGTTCAAACTCATTACTTTTTAATTCCATTCAACGTCCAAGACCAACCAAAATTTCAATGTAATTCACAAACAAGGAATCCAATGTGTATTATTGTTTTCCCCTTAGGTTTTGTTGCCTTTCTTCTTTTGGTGTTCATATATTCCAAGGGATTGGGAATGCCAGAATAGCTAGGAGGCATGATCTTGAGCAATAGGTAACTTGAGGTAGTCGGATGCAATGCCAGTATAAGAAGATTAACAAAAAGAGTTTGAGATTTGGCTATGCAATTCCTAGAAAGATTGTGGCAGCAATACAATGCAAGATACACAGAAATTCTCAGGCCCTTTGCTTGAATACAAGCATGGAATATATAGAAATTGAGGATGGGTTGTGCCTTAATGCACAAGGAAAAAAGAGGTAGTTCAACTAATTAAATCTATTTAAAAATAGAATAGGGAAGGAATACCATGCAAATAAGACTATTTTTAGGCAGTTTGGTTCACAAATGCACCCTAAAAGTTGAGTTAAGTGATGCATCGTGTGACAAAAACACACATGAAGAGTTATGAAAAAAGCGTTCAGGACCGCCACCCTACACAGGGAGGTGGTCCTAGGACCGCCGCCCAAGCCTATTTTACTCACACAAATACAACACACATAATAATAGGATAAATTTTTTTTTGCTTACATTGCTTGATACATAACATCACATAGGATCACTTAGGATAATGTATAACACATGAGACATTTGCATAACCTTGTACCCACATAAATGTCATGATACACATGATACACATTAAAGACACATATTAAAAAATGACAAGGTACAACAATGACCCACGACAATATACACTTACTCACAAGAACTTCCCACAACACATCATTGTTCATGGTGAAATATTTATTACAATACTATTTTTATTAGTTGACTATAATTTTATGAAGAACACATAACATGGGACCCTTGGTTCCTTTACAACTAGGCTGCATGTTTTTGGTTTATCATTTCACCTAAAGTGGTTCCTTTATAATTCGATCATGTTTTCTTTTAGAAATAACTTTATATAGCATGATTGTGATTAGGAACGTATATCCACACATGTGTCTTATAATATTTGACTTAATAATTTATTTGAGATATTCATGCTTACTTTGAAAAAATACTCTTTACAAGGAAATACTCATAGGAAGAAAAAGTTACTAGATCAATAAAAAACCCATCCCAAGTTCATTTCATAGCATTGTTTAATAATAACAATACAATCTTTTAATATTCAAGTTATTACAACCAAATAATGAACGTTAACTAATTAAGTTGTATCATTCTTGATTCACAATCCATTTCTCCAATTAGGAATTTATATTTTCATAATCGTATTTCGCATTAAAGGGTGTATTACACATGTGTTCCCATTATAGAGATTTTTATTTGAATTTAAGTGATTAATTTCATATTTCAAACTACATCCACTTCATCATCTTAAGGATTTACTCTCAATAGAAATGAGTTAATTAAATTTTTTGACAATAACTTCTACTTCCTAAGTGATCCTAGATTTAATCTTATCTACCCTTTTTACTAACTACATTTACATGGTTACTTTGGTCATGTATTAAAATAATTTTGGAACAAATGTAATGCCTATAACACTTATGTAACAATGAGGGATTCATGACTACAAGGAGTGGTGATGTTATAGTTAACAAACTCATTTCACCACTCTTAAAAACCCAAGTATTAGAGCATATAACAAAACAACCCAACAACTATATGATTTTCAAATTTCTTCCAAGGAACTAATTAAATCATCATGTGAATAAAAATTAGTGTTTCCTTCACCAAAAACCTTAAGAGATAATTTACAATCTCCTAACTTCAAAATCATTCAGTGATGGTGGATAAACTACCCCATATGAGAAACACATGGTAATCCACTACTACATACTAAGAAACACATTTATCTAAGAGGGAAAAAATGGGTGCAAATGTAAAAGCTATAAAATTTTACGCATTCAACAGCCTTCTAAAGTCATATTTAGAATCATTAATAATAATACATCATATCCCTTTGGCCCAATAATATCAAGAGAGGTCACTCGATAAATTTTATTTATTAGTGCTTGAGGGTTTCTACACCTTACCACAAGATAAAATTTGAGAAATCAAATGTCCATATATTGTAAGGCATTTGTGCCACTCGAGGTATTCCAAGAATACAATTTTCTCACTTTCATTTAACACATATCTTTCTAAAGGGTTCTAATAGATTTAGTTTGTTTATTTGATTCCCAATAAAAATATATCACTCCATTAATAATTTTAATTATCTTAACATGTACACATTTTGTGGTTTGATTCTTAAATGGGAAACTATGTTTTCTTATTTAGTAGTTCTTGTGTGGATAAATTCCACCCACTTTCACATCATAAGAAATATTTAATATGTTGCAAGCAATCTCCATGAACACTTAAAATAATTAGATTGACATCACAAGAGTAATTTCCCAAACAAGTCTAAGTTACAAAATTTCCTTTAACAATTAAAAAATTAATATTGAATTAATGCACAACCTAACTATATTTGTGGTCCCACCCATTGTTCATTACATTCCACTTCTAATGTTATTTATTCTATAAAACAACCATGAAATTTCAATCTCAACATGTCATCTTGTATGCAACTAAAGGAACGGTATGCCTCACACTAAAGCATCTTACAGACATTCATACCCATGAGAAAGTTGTCAACTAGGTTTCCTAGGGAGGAACACACAACACATACGGTATCTCTAAGTCTATAGGACTATAAAAGGTGTTTGGAACTAGCCTAACTTGGAGCTTACTAGAGAAGGTAATTACATTCAACAACAGGTAAATATTTTGAGCTATATGTTTGTCTTTCTTGCTTTCTACTCAATATGAAAACACACACAAATGTAAGTTGGTATTTTTGTTTGAAAATTAAGTGAGTTACTAGGTCATTGCAACACTAGCAGATAGGTAAAAACCCATCATTTTAAATTACTTGCTAACAATTTAACTAGTAGAATCATATCAAAAAAATTTGGCTTCAATAAACATTTTAAATGAAAAGGTTCCATTTTCATCCTCCTATATATTTTTTGACACTAAAAGAAGGAATATTTTAGATATTTTTTCAAACATGATACAATCAAATCCATTTCCAGTTTGACATATTTTTTCTAAAAGAAGGAAAAGATATTTTTTCAAAGTACATGATACAATCAACTCCATTTACTTAACAAAATATACAATTACAATTAAGAGTAACATTCATTAAATAGGCAAAAGAGCAACTATGTACAACATACTACATTTTCCCAATACACAACATTATCATTTTCATCATGGAAATAACGAAAATAATACATTTTATTCATAAAAATATCACTGAAATATTCCAAATGATTACATTGCCTTCAAATAACATTCTAATAAAAGACACAAATGTCATTTTTACTACTCCTTTTGTTTAGGTACTTACAACCAACGTTACGTTAGTCCTAGGACTGAGTTTGGAAAACCCTTACACTCAAGCACAAACAAGACATTTCATCATTTCAAGTAATTTCAATCAAAGTATAGAGAGAGGTAGAGATCATGAGAGAGATGAGAGTTAACTTCCTCACACATTCACACTTCCACATTCATTTACATTTTTTAAGAGAGTAGGGAAGAGAGAGAAACTATAAAAAAATTCTTTTCTATTCACAATATTTTTACCATTTCCCAACCCATACCCATTTTCATTTTGTTTCAAACTCATCTACATTTTTAATCCATTCACGTTTCCAAGACCAACCAAAATTTCATATTTATTTTAAGAGAGAGAGGGAGGAGAGAGAGAACACTATAAATTATAAAATCCATTCATACAAAGTAATTGATTAAATAATACTCTACACACATTGTAATGCTATAAAAAGGGTTCACGAGTAATTTACAGAACCAATGGGATCCTTAGAAATATTTTCTAGCTTAAGTTGTGTGTTTGTGAAAATCAACGAAAACAATTAAAGTGCTTACACTATGGTTTCCAAAACCACTCATTTTAAGTTCAAACATAAATATCATCGATTCCTACCTATCACTATAAACAAATAACTCACTGGATTCGACGAAATTCAATTACGTCAAACAAGGTTCAAAATTTATGAAGGTGATGTCGAGCCCAATTTTCGTAAACGCATTGGACATTTCTGTTGTACGATAATCGATGGGTGCCAACATCCACTTAAAAATCTAACTTACGAAAATTATTTTTATGAAACAGAGAGTTGGTTTAAATTCTCACATAGGAGTGCTAGAGGTAGATGAAGGGGGTTTATAGTTACAACAAATCGACACGAAATTTGTAAGCCAAAACCCATCACAATTTCTTAAAGTGGAAACGTCACCAAAAGTGACTAAAGTGTTAAAAGGGTATCAAATCTCACCTTGATTAAGGCATCTAATTGAGTTAGTCATCATGGTTAAGAAATTTCATGGTGTTTTGGGTCAACATGGATTTTGTTTGAAATTTTGGTTCCCATCAACAGTTCAACATGGCACTCCATGCGCATGGTTCCAAGGCTTAAGTTTTTTTTTGCTTAAAAGTTTAAAGAAAAATATTTTTGGGAAAGGTAAAATCCATATCATTCTTTCTAAGTTCCATTTCTGTTATAATATACAACATACTAAAATCCAATGCTAAACAAATAAATGATGACATGTTTATTTTGAAGCGAGAGGAAGAGTGATCCATACCTTTTATGCTAATCCTATGACCCTTGCATTTGATGAGACAATGTCAGTTTTAGGCATTTCAGAAACAATTTGTGGGATTTCTCATTTCTCTACAAAACTCCACTTTGTGTGCATCTTCCCACCAACACAATCCATGAGAGCATGTCTCTATGAGGCATCTAGTCGAACAAATTTAGTGTCTTTTCCTTGATTCTCGACCACCACTAAGGTCACCAAACCCTTTGATATCCTCTTCTACTACTGTTTCATGATATATGAAGGTTGAATTTGTAATGCACGCAAGATAATTATTGGCAAAACCCATTGCATGGATAAGGAACACTCAAAATGAACCCAGTCCTCAATTACAGAGACTTTATTTGGATCAAACAACTTATTGGAAAATCCAGGAAGGATTTGCTAAGAGGCCTGAGATCATTCAGATACATGTTTAATGGTAGAATATCTTCAACTAGATGATAACACATTCGTTGTCTCATCATCTCAATAATGATTATTGATTGAACCTATGTGTATGTCCTATTATGATAAATGAGTGCCAAAAATTCATCTTGCATATTTGAAGATAGCCTCTGACATGGAGAGATATAGTCTGCCCAATATGATGAATCAGTAACACAAGAATGAACTGCTTTATTTCAAACCAGAACTTTTTAGTTGATCTAGTTTCATCTATAAATCATACTTTTCATTGTTTTCACATATTTATGTCTAGCTTCAATTCCAAGTTCAATCTTCTTGCATAAATTTTCTTGGTAAAAAATATTTCCCTACTCCAAAAATATGCTTTGATGGTAGTCCATACTCCATTTTACAATCGTCATATCAATGCAGTTGGGAGTTTATCAACTAAGGAATGGGGAACACCCATACATTTCCCACTTAGTACCCAAAACAATCACAGAAAACAACTAGAGAAATTTTAAGATCCTATTTGTGCTCAAGCTGGGAAAATTTTGGCACGAGCTATGCGGTCTGGCATGACACTATTAAACGTGATTTACAAAATAAAAGACAAGCCTCATTAATTCAGATAATTTCAGTCAAACATTGGATTTGTTTTATCTAACATGCCATCCATTTTATCAAATAGTCTATATGCACTTTATACAATAGTCCATGTGTGATCTTTAACTTTTTTTATCTTGTCAGACGGGGGCGGCTAGGTTGCAGAGTTACAAGTTTATCTCTACAAGAAGCGATGAGTTAATTAATAATGGTACTGATTAGGGACAATTATAACATAGCTCCACTGGCACAGTTGCCATCCACCCCTGCACTTTCTGTAACCATCCAATTACTACTAAGTTTACAATGTAAGCTTGGGTTTCACGTATTAATGCCTCTCGACTTCAAATATTATGCTTGGATTATTATGCAAGGAAAATGATAGGTCGCTGGCCTCTCCACCTACCACTCCTAACAAAGGAAACTCATTGTATGAAATTGAGGGGGAACTACATCTCACTCCCCTAATAAGAGCATCGTCCACGATGCGAAAAAACATCTAAGCTCGAAGGATACGTATGCCAAAAATTCAAAAATGACACATGTTTAACAAAATATCTTAAATTTTAATGTTATGTGAAGATTGGTAGTTAGTTATCTTTTATTTTACTTCTCATTTAGTCTTTTCTTTTACAATAATTCTTAATCTCAAACTCTTAGCATTCATTGTTTAGAATTTAAATTGTCTTATGTTCATGGGTGCTTAATAGTAATTGGCCTCAAGATGTCACATAAAACTCAACACAACACAAATGACCCATGAGACATCTTACTACATACTTTCACGGCTGTATCACATCACAAGACCTCTAATTCCACCATGAAAAGATAACAAGTAGTCCACATAATGAAGAACTTCCAACAAATATGGCATAGGCATATATCCAACACACACATGTGACTTTCAAATAGAAATATCACATTGATACATATACAACTGGTATCACATGACCCAAAATAACCATGATTATACCAACACAGTTCCAAGACAATATCTAATAGTCCATACCAACCAAGGGGAGCATCAAGCCTCAATCATAACAATGTGTAACAAGACTCAAAATAGTACACATAACTCATAACACCAGCTCCACACATAAAAAAACTCATGAAACAATATCCATATATCTCCCAAAGCAACAAAAAAAAATCCATATACCTCCCAAAGCATCACCAAGAAACTCCATATACCTCTCAAAGAGAAATAATCATAGTGCCATAACCAAGCCAGGTCACTCAACTATAGATCCCCATCAAGAATATCAGGTCACTCAACCATAGAGTGCCATCGAGAACATCAAGTCACTCAACCATAGAGTGCCATCAATAATATCGGGTCACTCAACCATAGAGTCCCATTTTCTTTTTCCATATAATGAGGTCGGGTCACCCTATGGCCCTAGGCACATAGATCCCCATCACCCCTAACCCAAGTGACATAATAACTCGTGGTTCAACAACCCACTAGTTATCTGTAACTCCTTTGGGCATACCCCCATACAACGAAGTAGGTCCATAGGTCCAACCACTCCATGATGAATCCCATGCCCTATTCCAACATATTACGACATTAGAACCAACATAACAATTTTTCTCAAATGCCAAGTGGCAAATATCCTAAGCCTTGGGCAAGGCTATAAACTTTTACACATGAAAAGAAAGTTTAAAAATAAGAAAAAAATGGCTAATTAGCCATAGTTAGTGTAAAAATATTCATGTTAGTGCAACAACCAAATAAAATTCCCAAAATATAAGAATGCATCAATCAAGAAAACTATTGGTTCTTGCAAGAAAAGAGATAATTATCAGTTTACGAATAAAATACGTATTGAGAAATAACACATTACAATCACTATGTGGCCTCATACGGCCACCAAAGGGGTACTCATCGAGTTGTTGACACTCAGATATTGAGCCTCAGGTCGTAAAAATATACATGTAACTAGGAATGAGTATATCAAATAATGTAATTGTCATCATCTCTTCCTGAATCATCCATCGATACTACCATAAGGCTTAACATAATCAAAATCACATAGGATTGTTCGATGGACAACCTAAGATGAAAGAGAAGGGGATGAAAGAGAAGGGGACAGTAGTAATCTGAGCATAGGCATCTACAAAAATCATACTGATAGATTGAATAAAAATGGTGCCAAATCCAAGGGCTTGAAGCATGGAAAGAATAAAAAACCATTCAATCCGATCATAAGCTTTCTCAAAATCATTTTTTATGAACATGATAGACTAATTAGATCTGTGGACCCGTTCCTTTCCCTCCTAAACAACAATAATGTTATCCAGATTTATCTTCCTTGAATAAATCCTATTTGTTCTGGCTGAATAACATCTAGGAGGATATTGCGAAGCCGCATAACCAAAGCTTTAGCAATGATATTTTAGGAGACATTCAACAAGGGGTGATTGGCCACCAAGAAGTGATTTTCTCTAGGTCTCCTTTTTAAGGGATGAATTTAATATTCCCCTTGTTGATTCATGGCCCTAAAGATTAATTCTGAAACCTTACAAGGTAAACTTGGAAAAGGTATTGACTAATCGAGTCCCAGAGTGCTTTATAGAATTTACGGGGGAATTCATTGCATCTTGATGCTTTATCATTGGCCATCTGCATGGTGGCTTCATGGAGGCCCTCAATGGTGAGAATTTTGTCACATATCACCTTAAAGCCTCAGACATTTTACACCTCACAACACCTAGACATTGGTCAAGAGCAGATTGACGAGCTGTAAAAGGTTGTTGAGCTTGGAACACAAGCTTGTAGTGGTGTATAAAGGCTTGCAACATAATTTGAGGGTTTGTAACCCGAGATCTACCTTCCATGATGGCCCTAATTCATTGAGAAGGTTTCTTGGCTATGAGGGAAAGAAAAATTCTTTCGAGACTCGATCTCCAATTTTGAGCCAGTGCATATAGGCTCAGATCTATGTGAATTTGCTGAAGAAGCTTTACAACATGAAGTTGTAGAGTTTCAGAGCAGAGATCACCTTAAAGTGCCACCACTACTTGACTAAGAGCCGAGGTGTTAGCAGAGTATGAATGACACCAAATTTTGGCCAGCTGCCTGCCATAGATTCTAAGGAATCTAGTTGTCCAAGTGAGCGTGTCCTCCCACCATTGAATCCAACTAGTTTGCATAGCTAGATGATACCACTGGCAATGAATAGGCTGGGGAATTCAATTCCAAACATGCTTGATATGATTGACAATGGGCCCATGATAAATCAATGTAGTATTAAGAAAGAATTGGCCTTTATGACAAAAATGGCACATATCACGCCAAGTGATATGAAATCATATTGGAGAATGATCTGAAAGGAAAAAGTCAGGTATGACCTCCACTAACAAAAAATAAATGTTATCAAACTCAAAATAATCTTGAGCTGATAGCATGGATCTATCGATCCATTTAAGTACATGATCTATAACTCCTCGGAGATTGTACCAAGTAAACCATGCTTCTAATGTGGGAAAATGAGATGCATTACAGTCATAAAACCCAAACTTATTGCACATACAATAACATGCTTCCCTTTTGTCAGGTTTCCATCTCATTGGTATGTGGCCACAATTATTAGTGGGTGACTCAACCATATTAAAATCTCCACTTATGACCCATTAAGCATCGAGAATGGAGTTGGCAATCCACCTCTACAGATCGGCCCTTTCGGCTGAATTGTTAAAGGCATAAACATTAATGAGGCCAAAAGGGTGGCCATCAACATTAAATAGGACCCATATGGAACGGTTGGTGGGTTCGATGCCATGGTTAATTAATAAAGGCTGCCATTTAGGAGAAAAAAGTGAAATTAAACCCCCACGCCCTACTTCATGATTACTACAGAAAGCAAAGTTGTTAGGCTAGATGGATTTAAAAACCATTTGTAACTGAAAACATGTAATTTGCACTTCTTGCAAAATTAAACATCCAAATTTGCACATCGTTTCCGAGTTTCATGCACAACGTACTTACAAAAAGAGTTTTTAATACCATAAATATTCCAAGATAAATAATTCATGGGAAACGGTGGTCAAGAGCCATGTCCCCATCCTTGAAGCCATCAAGGGCATCATATTGATTTTGCAAGAATTGAGCAGTATTATGCTACATAAAATCTTACAAATCAATTTTTTTCTGATCGATGGACTCAATGTTGTACTTTGATTTGGTTGAGCCTATGCTATGAGTCGGGATATGGTCTCGAGAGATGTGAGAAGGGCTTCGGGTCCATTTGGAGGGCCCTTGTGAATTGCTTGGCAAGAGTAGCGATAAGGATTGCGGGATGGTAACATTGTAAACAAAAAATTTCTGGTCCATGAGAACTGAATCCGCAAGAGGCGTGCTGGAATACTTTGGAAAATGGATAGCCGAGTTGGTAGCGGCAGTTGGTTCTTTAGCAGTAGCAGTTGGGTCCTTAGTGTGTACGTTATGGGGTTGTTCCTGAACAGGTGGCTCCCGATGGCCATTGGAACTAGATACATTGGATTATTGGGATTTGTTCTTGTTTTGTTGGCCCCTAGAAACTTTCCAACCTTCCTTTTGATGGGGTTTGACTGGTTTGGGAGATGCTTTTGTCACATGACATTTTTTGGGGACATAAAGAGGAAAGTCTTTGATCTTATGATCAGAGGCCTGGAAACGGAAGCAAGTGTTAGGAAAATTTATATACATGACCCTCTAAGAATATAGTTTGTCTCCCATATGAATATCCACAAATTATTTTATATCTTAAGATAGATCAACCTCAATGGAAACACGCTTCTGTGGGCGAGCACGGTAAAACCTATTTTCTTCGAGGAAGACTACATGATCAAGAGAAGTGGAAATATGTGATAAAAAAGGAGCACATGACAAAAGTTATGCTAGGGAATTTAACCCAGACAGGCACTTTAAGTGTGGTATATTCAGATACCATGAAGTCCTTGTGTCATGGGGTTAACACAAGAAAATATTTGTGAACATACCAATTGGATTGCTTAACTGAAATATTGGGTGCATTGGCAGGATCAGAAAAGTGAAAAAGAAAAAAACCCTTGGTCATGTTTTGAACATTGTCCAGTATGACTCCATGAGGAGTCTAGATTGTATTGACCCAGGATTTGAGTAGGCTTTCAGAGGCGATGCGACCCACAAAATATCCAGTGAGACAAAAATGCTCTAACCATTGACAAGTAGCATTAAATTTAGGAATGGGTAAAACCACATTAGGAGGAGAAATATTAATTCGTGGAACACTTTCGGAAAAACCTTCGTGGATTGATTTGTCAGAAGTTCCATTGCTTAAAGCTCACATATCTCTAGCCACAATTGTAACAACTGGGTTTGAAGATGGTGAGGTCATTTTATAGGGAATGCTAAAAGGGCAAGAAAACCTAGGAGAAACTATAACAATAAATTCCCGCAATGCCTGAAAAGGTCGCAGTGTGACGGTATTGTTAGCATATGGATTTTCGCACATGAAATCGACATGAAATAGTAAGGCAACAAAGTCCCTCCTTAATGAAGGTGAGGTTGCCTTTATTGAAAACCAAAATGATATTTACATCTATACATTCAAAATTAGATATGGGGGGTGTTTAAGAACATCAAATGGAAATAAATGTGAATGAGGGAGACAAGTGGAATGAAGGAAAGAAATGGAAAGGAATGAATGAAAAAACACACAATATTTAGGTAAAGAAAGAGCCTAATATTGCATAAAGAAGAACAATGAATAACTAACTCAAATAAAGCAGAGTTTGAATCATCTAAACAAGAACACATAAAAGGGAACACACATGAGCAAGTAAATATCATAGCTTTATCACTATGAACAAGAAAAACATATTAATAGCATTGACAATAAGATTCAAGACAATATTCGCATGTAATATTTAAAACACTAACATCTATTAAACATAAGAACATCAAATGTTACAAGAGATAATGAATGAGACACAAAGTTCATATTTCATTAACTCCAAAATGTTTTCACAAAAGAACACAAAGTTTATTTCTTGAAACAAATCTTGCACACAAAAGTATTTTCTTCTCCTCTCTCAAAGTCCCACTTACAAATGAGCCTCTAACTTCCTTTTATAACCCAAAATTCAGTTACAAAATAGTTAGGGTTTACATGAACATTAAATAGAGCATCTTAAGTGAATTTGACTTTTTCTACCAAAATGACTAAAAATAGAAACCACTTAAGTTATCCAAAGTTTTCCAAAAGTGAGTTTAACAATAACCCACTTAAAATACCATTTTAACATATGAAAAAAACTAGTGCCTTATCTATTAAAGTGGGGTCCATCTATCTCAAACATATGAGAAATGGAGTCTCCCGCTTCATTAGATACCAGAAAAGCTACCTCCTCATACCATTAATGAAATTAGGATCCGCTGCCTTCGCCAATTGAAAGGATCTAAACCTTACCAATGTTTCAAAAATATTCTTTTCTTCAGAAGGTTCACTCAGTTGAAGCACAACCTCACAAAAGACCTACAATTCCAAGATTCTACCTGGCATATCATTCAGATTGACCATCTTTGATTGAAAATTCTCAAACAAGTTCCTTAATTTGATGCAATGTTCCATTGAAGATGAAGATAAATTGATGGCAAGAATGTACATGTCTTTGAACAATTGTGAAAATTGTTCCTCAACATGTTCTGATAAATGCCTCTGATTTTGATCGTTTACAAGATCACAAGGGATCTCAGCTATGAACTCCTGAATTGAGGAAAGTGAAGTGAAGGATTCATTGCATCCGCTCTTGTAATGGATCATAGAATCCTTGAGAAGTTTCTTACTTGAATAGAGATGTAGACACCAAAGAAAGTGTGTCCCTCAGAATTCGAATTCAAGGATTCCTTCAATGGCTAGAGTTGTAGATTTCATACTTGTCATCTTCTGTAGACTAGGAAATATCTCATTCAAATTTGATATGTTAGAAAAAAAATAATCCTTAAAAGAAATGATTGAATCTAGGTATGCACTAATTTCTTCATGGAGCTTTACGACTGGTTTGATCATCTCTTCCCCAAAAATGAGAATCTATGAAAGCCAAGATTTAGTGACATGGCCCAATGTGTTTATTTCCTTTGACATATTGAGTGTTTCTTCATCAAGGGAAGCTACTGCATCGGGTATTGGAAAAGAGGAGGATATTGGATTTATCAGATGTTGGACATAATCCACCAACTGATTCTTTTTAGCCTTGAGTTGAGAGTTATGAGATTTATATTTCTCAAGCCTCCTTAGCACAATATCCATGGAATCTTGAGCCATTTCCATGTCACTATCAATTATGGACTTCCCAAGTACATGTTTGGATACCTCATAATCAGTAGGTGTTATGGCATTATGCTCCTTGTCAACTTACGAGACGACAAGATCCAAAAAAAAAATCTTGTCATCATCCACCATTATCCACGAGAACACTTTAGGATTCTTGGGAATGACCTCATTCGAAAGATTGAAAAAGGGCATCAAAGTCAAAGTAAAATTCCTTGACAACCCTCTTTCTTTTTTTGATCTCACAATTAACCTTAGAAGGAGTTTCCTTTACCAATTTTGCATACAAGATCCTAGAGTTATCCTAGAGTTCAAAGTGACATTCACATTATTCTCAATATCATTAGATTCTATGAGAATCCTTTCCACAACTTCAATCTCTAGATAAATAACCTTGATATCAACCTTTGGAACATTAGGGAAACCTTAATAAATATATTTGTGAATTGTAAGTTCAGAAGCATTTTATATTGGGACCACTTGCACTTGAGTAGAATCTTGTACAAGATGCGACTAAGGAGTGTTTGTTATGATCTTCGTCAAACTATTAGCAATATGAGTAGAAGATTCTCTACTTGAACTAGAAATTTCTGACACACATTATCTTCCTTCACTAGGGCTAGGACCCTTGGAGTGTCACCTTTTGAAACCTTCTTTGAAGAAGTGGATTTTGTTGAGTATGGAGCTAAATTACTCATGTTTTAGAATGCAATTGGAACTTGCTGGAAAATACAGTAGCCGTCATCGGTCAAGGAAGATCGGCATCGGTCAGGGCAAGTTGGAACTGGTGATGGATGGGAAGAACCAACATCAGTTACCTGTGCGACGAGTTTTTAATTAACTCTCGGGTTTTATTTCTATTTTTAGTATTGGAATAGATTTAATGAATGTAATTGCATGGCTAAGTGCCCTAAAGTATTAAATGACTATTTAAAGCATAAATCTAGGGTTTAGAAGAGAGGATTGATCATAATTACAAGATAATTATGTGAGAGAGAATTCTTGGTGAAGAAGGAAAAAAGCTTGAGGAAGAAAGTACTGAACATCTGAGAGGTGTGGAAGATTGTAAATCTTCATTGTATATCTTGTCAAAGCTTTGGATAATAGATTGGATTGTTTCTTTGTGGACGTAGCCCACACTGGGTGAACCACGTTAAATCTAGTGTTGATTTATGTCTCTTGTTTTATATAATTATTATGGTAGAATATCCGCTTTTATTTACATGTATGCTTAGATCTGATATATTATCTATACAACTGGTGTGCTAAGCCCAACAACTGGTATCAGAGATTTGTTTGAGGGTTTTTTGTGTTGACAGATTTACTCACAGAGGGTTTTCTGATTGAGTGGGAGCTATAGCAATGACAAAAGATAATAAATACAAGGTATAGAAGTTTAATGGCCGAAATTATCAATTATGGAAGATGCAGATTGAGGATTATCTGTATCAGAGAGATTTGTACTTACCATTGGATGAAAAGTCTAGACCTACGAAGATGATTGATGAAGAATGGAAGATTCTTGATAGAAAGGCTTTGGGATCTATAAGATTGAGCCTGACAGCATCCATGGCTTCCAATATTACAGAAGTGGCTTCTATTGTAGACTTAATGAAATGTCTTGCTAATTTATATGAAAAACATAGTGCTTCAAATAAAGTTTATTTGATGAAGAAACTTTTTAGTTCTAAGATGCATGAAGGCGAATTTGCCTCTAGTCATTTGAATAATTTTTGATCTATTGTAAATCAGTTAAAATCGGTTTCAATACCATTTGATGATGAAGTAAAAGCACTTTTATTCTTATGTTCTTTGACTGATAGTTGGGACAACTTGGTAGTAGCTGTTAATAATACATCATCTGCTAATAATATTTTGAAGTTTGATGATGTTGTTGCTATAATCTTGAATGAAGAAATTTGTAGGAAAAGTACAGAGGAAACATCATCTAGAAATGCTTTGAATGTAGAAAGCAGGGGCAAGCAGAAGGAGAGATCCAAGAGTAAGAGTAATGGGAAATCAAAGTCAATGGATAGCAGATCTAAATCCAGAAGTAAGGGAATTACTTGTTGGAAATGTGGAAAGAAAGGACATGCAAAGAAAGATTGTTGGTCAAAAGTTAAAGAGAATCAACATCCAGACAAAGGTGAAGAGGTGAATCTTGTTGCATCAGAGGTAATGCAAGATGCTCTTATTCTTTCTTTAGATAGTAGAATTGAATCATGGGTTTTAGATTTAGGATCTTCTTTCCATGCAACCCCTAATAAGGGTTATTTCAAAAATTATGTTCAGGGCAATTTTGGGCGTGTCTATTTGGGTGATGATGAACCTTACAATATTACTAGTAAGGGGAAGTTCATCTAAAATTGTAGAATGGAAATGCATGGGTATTGAAAGATGTGAGGCATGTGTCAAGCCTCAAGAGGAATCTTATTTTTGTAGGGCAACTAGGTGAATTTGGTTACATGGTTACTTTTACAAGAGACTCTTGGAAAGTCACCAAGGGTGCTTTTATTGTGGCAAGAGGTAAGAAGGTAAGAACATTATATTTATCTACATGTATTACTGATTCCTTTTCTGCATTATATACTTTAGATTCATATGCATGCATGTGGCATAATCGGTTGGGTCATATGAGTCAAAAAGGAATGCAGATCTTAAAGGCTAAGGGTAAGTTATTAGATTTGAAAGATTTAGATCTTGATTTCTGTGAGCATTGTATCTTTGGAAAGCAAAAGAGAGTGAGATTTCTCAAAGTTGGGGTAACTAAGAAGGAGCATAAATTGGAGCTTGTACACTCAGATGTGTGGGGACCAGCTCAAATAGCTTCACATGGTGGATCCTAGTATTATGTTACTTTCATTGATGATGCTAAAAGAAAGGTATAGGTTTATTGTATTAAACACAAATCTAATGTTTTTTGAAACTTTTAAAAGATGGAAAGCCCTTATTGAGAATGAATCAAATTCTAAGTTAAAGTGCCTTAGATCTAACAATGGTGGTGAATACTGTAGCAAGGCTTTCAATGATTATTGTTCAGCGAATGGGATACGTAGAGAAAGAACGGTTTCAAGAACACCACAGGAGAATGGTGTTGTAGAGAGAATGAACATGACAATCATGAAACATGCTAGAAGTATGAGGATACATTATGGATTGCCCTTACAGTTTTGAGCAGAAGCAGTTGATACAACGGTTTATTTGATTAATCGTGGCCCTTCAAGTTCACTAGATGGAGGAATACCAGAGGAAGCATGGACCAGAAAAGAGGTAGATCTTTCTTTTCTTAAATTTTTTGGTTCAGAAGCTTTTGTGCATGTTGATAGAGAAAATAGAAAAAAGTTAGATGTAAAATCCAAGAGGTGCACTTTCATTGGTTATGGATCTGGTGATTTCGGTTTTCGTTTTTGGGATTTAGAGAATTCTAAAATTGTTAGGAGTCATGATGTTGAATGGAATGAAAAGAGAATGTATAGGGATCAAATTTTGGTACCCAAGGATGAGAATATTAAGAAGTTTATTGATGAAAATGAACTATCAGGTTTTAAAGAAACACCTTCAAAAATACACAGTAACCGTGGTCGGTTAGGCCCTGACTGATATCGGTCAGAAGAACCGTCGACGGTTACAGAGGAGCAGAACTGGTGTCAGTTAGCTGAACCAACGTCGGTTAGAGGTGATCGACGTCAGTTCTGTCAGAATTTTATACTAATGTCCAGGAGGTGTAGATTGAGCCTTCAGTACCCAAACTCCTGTGAGAAGGTCACAAAGGGTACGTAAACTTCCAGAAAGATTTCCACCTTCTCTATTTTATCTATTATTGACTGATAGTGGTGAACCAGAAATCTTTGAAGAAGCAATGCAGGATAAAACTCACGTTCAGTGGGAGCATGGCATGGATGAGGAGATGAACTCTTTGGAACAGAACCAGACTTAGGATTTGGTTAAATTGCTAGCAGGAAAGAGAACATTGCAGAACAAGTGGGTTTACAGAATTAAGGAAGAAGAGGGTGGACAAAAAAGGTACAAGTCAAGGCTTGTAGTAAAGGGATTTGCACAAAAGGAAGGTATTGACTTTGGTGAAATATTTTCTCCTGTTGTTAAGATGACTTCTATTCATACTGTATTGAGTTTAGTTGTAGTAGAAGATTTACGTTTAGAGCAACTAGATGTGAAGACGAATTTCCTTCATGGTGATTTGGATAAGAGATTTATATGCAGCAGCCAATTGGGTATGAAGTCAAGGGTAAGGAGAAATTAGTGTGTATGTTGAAAAAGAGCCTATATGGGCTCAAGTAAGCTCCAATTTCTCACAGGCAATAGTACATGAAGTTTGATAGTTTTATGCATGAGCATGGTTACTTGAGATGTGAATCTGACCATTGTGTTTATTTCAAGAAGCTTGAAAATGGGAGCTATATTGTTTTGTTACTGTATGTGGATGATATGCTTATTGTAGGATCTAGTATGTAGGACATTGGTGAGCTTAAGAGAAAGCCAGCTCACACGTTTACAATGAAGGAGTTGGGAGATGAAAAAAGAATCCTTGGCATGCAAATACATAGAGACAGGAAAAACAAGAAATTGTATTTGTCTCAGAAGGATTGTATCTACAAGGTGTTAGAAAGGTTCAACATGTAGAATGTAAAACTTGTTAGCACACCTATGGTTGGACACTTCAAATTAAGTAAGGATCAATGTCCTTCATCACAAGAAGAGGTAAAATACATGACATGAGTGCCATATGCTTCAGCAATTGGAAGTCTCATGTATGTTGTGGTTTGTACAAGACTAGACATTGCACAGGAAGTGGGAGTTGTGAGTAGATATATGGCTAATTCAGGTAAAGAGCATTGGAAAGCAATCTAATGTATACTCAGGTATTTGAAAGGGACATCTAGCATGTAGTTATGCTATGGAGGTTCGGATATTTCATTACATGGCTATGTTGATTCGGATATGGTTGGAGATCTGGATGGAAGGAGGAGCACTACTGGATATATTTTCACAGTAAGTGGAATGACAATTAGCTAGATTTTGAGATTGCAAAAGGTTGTGGCTTTGTCTACTACAGAGGCAGAGTATGTTGCAGCTACAGAGGCTAGCAAGGAGATGATATGGATGAGTAGGTTCATGGAAGAGTTGGGAAAGGAGAAAAGTAATTGTAAACTGTTCAGTGATATTCATAGTGTAATTCATTTGGCAAAGAACTTAGCATTTCATTCGAGAATGAAGCACATTCAGTTGAGATGTCACTTCATATGACAGGTATTGGAGGATGGACAGTTGAATTTAGAAAAGATCAATACAAAGCAAGAACCCTTCAGATATGATAACGAAGCCATTAACAAAGGAGAAGTTGGAGCTACACTCCATTTCTGTTGGTCTTTGAGTTTGAGGCTCGAGGAGGAAGAAACAAAGCTAAGGAGGAACCAAGAATTGTACTGTATAGGTATAGTGTAGTAATTAATCTCCATGTGGGAGATTGTTGAGTATGGAGTTAAATTACTCATGTTTTAGCATGCAATTGGAACTTGCTGGAAAATACAGTAATTGACATCGATCAGGGTAGAACGGCATCGGTTAGGGTGTGACTAGCATCGGTCAGGGCAAGTTGGAACCGGGGACAGATGGGCAGGACCAGCATCGGTTACCTGTGCGACGAGCTTTTAATTAACTCTCGGGTTTTATTTCTATTTTTAGTATTGGAATAGATTTAATGAATGTAATTACATGGCTAAGTGCCCTAAAGTATTAAACGAATATTTAAAGCATAACTCTATGGTTTAGAAGAGAGGATTGATCATAATTACAAGATAATTATGTGAGAGAGAATTCTTGGTTAAGAAGGAAAAAAACTTGAGGAAGAAAGTATTGAACATCTGAGAGGTGTGGAAGATTGTAAATCTTCATTGTATATCTTATCAAAGCTTTGGATAATATATTAGCTTGTTTCTTGGTGGATGTAGCCCACACTGGGTGAACCACGTTAAATCTGGTGTTGATTTATGTCTCTTGTTTTGTATAATTCTTCTGGTAGAATATCTGATTTTATTTGCATGTATGCTTAGATCTGATATATTATCTATACAACCGGTGTGCTAACCCCAACAGATTTGGGAAAGCACTCTTTTCTTACTTGATGTGTATGGGTATATGGCAAGGAGGTTGACTGAGAAGAAGATTTGGTCGGCTGGAGACCTCCTCGAGTTGATAACTTTTGTGCTCCTAAGGTATGAACTTGAATTGATGGTAACTTTACAAGTTCTCGTTCATACCAAGCTATGCTTCTTTCAAAAATTGGTTGATTCTTGTTATCAAGAGAAAATTCATCTCTTTAGGTCCAATCAATTCAGGGAAAGGGAGTGAAAGAAATGAAATCGTATGAAGGATAAAAAATATCTTCACCATTATTGACCAATGAATCTGGATGATTTCTGATGTAAAAGGCCTTGATTTGAGAAAGGGTCAGGAGAGAAAACTCCTACCTTCACACTTCATGTTCATCTAAACACACAACCCGAAATTATTCCAAGGTAGGATTGGGTTGATGCTTTTCTCTAAGAATCTTCTACATATATCCATACATTGATATTCCCCAATTTGAATTGGGAAATGGATTCCTGAACGATGTTTGTCACTAAGAAGACAATGAACTTGAAATAGTTGATAAGAACCTTGCATATAATAAATTAATAAATTACAGAAGATAACTCAAGAAAAGATATATGGGAGGCCAAGATGCGCTAATATGCAATATATTTAGAATAATACCCTTAAGGTAGGGCAACACCATACAATGCTCCTTAAGGAAGGAGTAACTCCACAATCTCCTAAGACGGGAATCCACTTCGAGGGGGACACGTCCAATATACCTCTACCAAGTAGAAGACTCAACTCATACATACATTACCCCCTCATAATGATACTCACATCCTTTAAATAGGATGGGTAACACCTAATCCCAATGTGTGCCGACCCATTACCCAATATAATTAATTCCTATGTGAGCCCATATAACTAACTAAGGGGATGTGTGCCACATGTCAGCATCTCCATCAACCCATATACATTATATTATCATATCCCATGTGAACCCATACATATAACTAAGGGGATGTGTGCCACAGGTCGACATCTCCATCAACCCATATATATTATATTATAATATCCCAAGGTACAGAGCATTGCCTCCCTCTTTGACATGTTTCATCCCTGAAACATAATAAGAAGCCATATAATGAGTGTGCTTTAAATTATTGCACACTTGTCGCCATGCTCGATCATTTAACCACCCATATGAAATCCTAGTGGGTGATGTTACTCCAAACATGATTCCATATTCCACTGTGCTCATCTGATTCCATCCTGGTCCATATGTGTTCCTCCTTGGCATCCATGTATATCCATAATTATTATTCATGTGATTCCATAACATATAATTATTGTTCCATTGATTCCATGTATAGCCAAAATTATTACTCCTCCAATTCCCTATATATCCATATAGACTGCTGCCCTTGTGTGTCCTAAGATGTCTCCATGATTTTTTCCTCTCATGATGATGTGGGTGTCTATATGGTGCAACCTTAGTATGCTCAACCTTATCAATCTTTTCCTCCACTTTCTTTTCCTCTTCCAACTTGTTTGCTATTTCTTTTTTCTCTAAAGTAGAGAAACTATTTTTTACTTTTTCATCATGTTCTTCATCCTCTGCTTCTGATTCATCCTTATTCCCTTATTCACCATCTTCAAATTCATCTTCATGATCCAATTTTACATTACTTTTTTCCTTGCTAAGTGTGATATCTTGCAATGTAATTTTCTTTCTCTTGTACCATAATTTCATGAATTTCTTTTGCACATTAATATTAATTGTTCCCAATGTCTCTAACCAAGGATATCCGAGAACAATATCCATACCATCCATATCTAAAGCATAAAAATATGAATGTAAAACATATTTATCTAGAAAAAGCTTTAAATCTTCAAAAACATGAATATGCTTACCATCCATTTGAGATTCCTCGATATGCTTTGTTTGCACATGTAGATTTTGAGCTACATCCATATTGATGAAGTTATATTTGCTATTAGGATTTATGGAAACAATTACCTTTTTTCTTTGAATGCACCCTTCAAACTGAAATATTGAAGCTTCCTTCCTTGGAGATGCACTATCCTGTGTAGCAGCTTCATCATCAACATTTTCTTCTTTTGCACCATCAACATTTTCTTCTTCTTCTTATTCTTTTGATGATGTTGCTGCTTCTTCTTCTTTTTTAACAAAATTTTGTTTCTTTTTTGTTTCCCATTTAGCTAAAAAAATATCCTCCATTTCCTCCCAATCCTAATCCAATAGATCTATATCCAAATAAGAATACCAATGTCGTGCTTTCCCACCAAGATGAAGATAAAAACTAACCCATACTAAAAATTCTTCAAAATACATTTGTTTAAATTGTATCCACCATTTTTTTGCATCAATTTCCCCATTACCATAGAAAATTGGTATATCCATGATGCATAAAAATTAGGGTTTCAAAAACTTACTCCTTTGACCAATATTTTACCGGATGATTTTGTCAATCATTCAGCCTCAAATATGAAGCCACAAAGAAGTAACCACTACTAAAATTTTGAGATATTTCCAAAAATGTAAGAAATTCAGGAAAATTCCTCAAATTGCAGCTTGTGGAGTAAAATAGTGAAAAATAATAAAACTGAAATAACTCTATCAAAATAGATCCAAAAATTCTGAAATTTCAGTGGTAACACCGTTTAATATATTACCAACAATTAAAAAAAAAAATTCCTAATTCGTCATTATTCAGAAGATATAGATGAAACCTTAGAATTAGGGTTTTAACCCTAAAATGGACACAGCTTTTGCAAAACAGCTCCAAAAAATCTAAAATTCGGAGGGAAGATCACTTTAACTATGTATCCACTCCCCACAAAAATAATCTAAAAAAATCAAAGTCTATCTCAAGATATAGACGAATCACCAACATTAGGGGTTCATCCCACAAATTGCCCAGATCACTGCTTTGATACCACTTGATAAGAACCTTGCATATAATAAATCAATAAATTGCAGAAGATAACTCAACACAAGATATATGGGAGGCCAAGATGCCCTAATATGCAATATATTTAGAATAATACCCTTAAGGTAGGGGCAACACCATACAATGCTCCTTAAGGAAGGAGTAACTCCACAATCTCCCAAGATGGGAATCCACTTCGAGGGGGACACCTCCAATATAACCTCTACCACGTAGAAGAATCAACTGATACATACATTACCCCTCTCACTAATTATTACTCACAAGTCCTTTAAATAGAGGGTCCACTAATCCAATGTAGGCTTGCCCATTACCCAATAGCATTATTCCTATGTGAGCCCTATACTAACTAGGGGATGTGTGCCACTTCAGCATCTCCATCAACCCCTATCATGATATTAGCATATCCCCAGGTACTAGTAATAGTTTCGTGCAAGCTCCATTAATTCCCCACTGTCACTAAATACTTAGGAATATTCCATGAGTACCCCCGTAAAAATGCTCCCTGAATGTAGGAAAAGGATATAAAATTTGAATAACCATGTTTCCCCCACTAAGAAACGACAGCCTGCCATCTTTGGATAATTTTCTTTCTTCCAGTTTCTATTCAAGTTTCTAATCATTCCGAAGGTGAATGATCGTTAATCTCCAAAGTGTGAGAGCTATTCTTAAAACTCAGTTGCTGATAACTGATGGAAAACACATTAATTTGAATGGAACCCATTACTCCTTTCATTTCTCTATCCCCCAAACTAGCTTCCTTCTGCAACTGCATAATTTCAGGTTTGATGTCATTTAGAAGCATCCATTCATCTTCACTTAATCAAATGTTTGTGAAGAGGAATTACTGATGAGTTGGCCCAATCCAAAAACTCTCTCTTTCAAGGATGAGATATATAAATGATACATCCAGGCATGGAAGATTATGGTGAGGGTCGACCAAACCTCTTCTTAGGGAGTGATCATGTCCCCCCCGTTTCCATCCTCCACAAAATTTAACGGGGTATAATTCTTGGCAGCCGGGCAACTAGGCCTCTTGGTCACTAACCAGTTGTTATTGATGATATTTCTCCACTTGAGGGGTTGGTCATCCAAAAATTTGTGCTAACATTTGAGTGATGTAGCATTCTTAGGGAAGTCATGGTATGCTGAGAATTCTTCAAATAGCCTCGGTGTGATCAAGAGAAATGGATCAACATTATCATTTTTAATTCCCTCACCTCTTATGATCCATAATGATTTGCGCAGGTGATGACTAGCTCCTGACATTGCAACAAGATAGTACCTGCCATGCTGTGGGGGAGCCACTATGGTAGATGCTATCTAGAATATGGTTTTGCCTTTCATCTTTCACCCGTCTCAAATATTGCCCGTTAACATGGCCAAGATTAATGTCGTGATATTGTCGTATGCAGACTTGATGGAAGTGGAAGGAATGACCCCATTGGAAGCCGTAATTTGGAGTGTGGAATTATTTGATTTTTCAGTGACCTCCTTGATTTTCCTGCATATTGTAATTTTTCGGCCATATTGATTTCACCGAAAAACAAGCTGGTAGGTCAGGAACGGTTGGTGAAGGGGTGTCAGTCTTAGTCTCGACACCGTAATGCAAGAAATATGACTTTTGTTTTATTAGTATTATTATTATTTTAAAATACTAATAAGAATCAATCCCAGGCTTTTTTAAAGAAAATTTAATACAAGAAAAAATATCGAGACTAAGCTTGAGTTACAAACCAGCGTAAAAATAATTAAAAATTAAAATATTATCCAGTGTGGCACAATGGCTTGCGCAGGATAATTTGGAATTATTTTTCAACACCGGGACCATGTGTGACTGTGGATTATTGGTTCGGGCCAAATGTGTAAGCTATCGAATACGAAACAATCCTTTCAGTGAAAGTCTTGCTTGTTACATGTAAACGCTAGTTTTTGTATTTTATTGGCTTTGCCATGGATGTGATTCCTAGTTTACATTGCAGGAGGATGTTCATCTGTCATCTGGCAAATGAAAACTATTGTTGTCTTTCACTTTAGCACGTGAATCTCAGTCCTTAGTTGCATTTTGAAGTATGCAGGGTGATATGACTCTTAGAAACCTGTGTGGGAGAAGTGCTAATAAAGAAATGCATGGAAAGTTGTTTTTTAATTTTCTGTGACTGATTTTACCTAATTTTCAAATAATCTTCTTCCAAAAGAAATTGTGAACTCTCTCTCCATGTGGGCTTGGGGAATGTTTCTCTTTCTTGTTTTGGACCGTATGACTTTTCCCAATGCATTATGAAAAACATAAGTTCAATTTACTTCTTGACTTGTACCTTACGTGGACATGCAAAAAATGCGTGTTTTTTTAATGCTTCTCTTTGGAAATGGTGGGAAAATTTTGTTTGTTGCCTCTTTTTACAAAGGTTGTGTTAAATTTGCGGCTCTCCTCGCATGTGGAAACTTATTTATCATCCCAATGCATGGGATTGGGATTTCCTTTGAATAGGTGTGGGATGCTTCAATAGCCTTTCATTGGATCTTATTGCCACTAAGATAGCTAGGCATTGAGATTATTGTCCTCCTTCTTTGACAAAGGGAGACTATATAACTGGCCACTGCATTTATATGTTGCCTTTGGCATTGAATTCTTTCCTTCCCAACACAACTGGAAAAACCTCCTCTTTCACATGCTAGGCTGATTGGAGTGTTTCCATAGCTTCTTGGAATGAGTGGAGAATCAATCGTCGGTGAAGAATGTGCTATGAAATCTTGCTAAGGAAAAAATTTCTCTTGAAAACAAAAAAAATGGCCTTCCTACAGGGGGAAAGTAAGAAGTGAAAACTAATAAGAATTTTCTTAATAAAGCATCTCCAAACTCTTAACTCACAAATGTTCCCAACATGATTCAT
>JAHRHJ020001173.1:0-30719 GCA_019776745.2 Taxus chinensis
TTTGGTATATAAAAACAAGGACAATGATGTGCATAATTGCATGATAGACTCCGGGGCAAGTAGCTCAGTAATGCCTAAACAGATAGCTGATCAGTTAGGGCTCCAATATGAAATAACATCTAAGGGAGTAGTGCAGCTGGATGGGACAGCAATAGCAACAGTTGGAGTGATTAGAAATTTGAGTCTTACCTTGCATGCATGTCCAAATGTTGTTGTCTTACAAGATGTATCAGTCATAGACCTTCCACCACTCTTTGCACTATGCTTGTCAAGGGACTTCAGAGCCAAGATTGGGGGATATTTGTCCGCTGATTAGTCTCACATGTTATTCAGAACAAGGTATGGAACTAAGGCCACAATTAGATCAGAACCTATTGCAAACTTCCACATTGAGCCCTAAACTCCAAGTAAGATTAATGCCAATTGCTCGGCATTTGATCAAGAAGATCACCCTAGCAGTGATGAAGCTGACACTAAGGTTGGAAGTATCCCAGATTTGACTCTTGATGAATGGGCAAGCAAGGTGCATGCTTTTGATCCTTATCAAGGAATAGAAGAATCTGAGCTAGGAGTCTATTGTATACACTTAGAAAGTCAACCTATTCCTAGCATCACCAAGCCAAACCACAAGGATGACAATGAGGTATGGCAGCTGTTTTTTGATGGATCAAGGAGTAGACAAGGTGCAGGAGGTGGAGCCGTGCTTGGTTTCACCTCAAGGAGTAAAGTATTATTCAGCTTTTAGATTTCAATTTGCATGCTCCAATAACACTGCTGAATATGAAGCCTTGGTGCAAGGGGATGCATTGGGCAATCAAAAAAAAAATAAAGAACTTGCAAGTTTTTGGGGACAGTGAATTGATTGTAAATCAGGTCAAGAGACAGCATGCTGCCAAAAATGATCTACTCAGATGCTACAAGAACAGGGTGTGGGACCTCATGGAAGATTTTAAGGGTTTCGGCATCAAGACCATTCCTAGGAAAGAGAATCAAGCTGCTGACAGGCTTGCAGCAGTAGGGCCAGCCTTTGACATTGTAGAAAACATTCAACAAGACAAGGTACAACCAAACATCCACGTGATTGTGAGGCCTTCAGTGCCGGATAACGATGTCAGTTGGCAAGTATTTGAGAATGACCAGCAAATCATCCACTTCTTGCAAGAAGAAGCTGAGTTCTCAGCTAAGAATCAAGAGAAGTTGGAACAGCAATATGGTGACCAGGTGATACAGCTGAGAACTGACAAGCTGCCCAAGGGACTTATCACTTTGGAGTCCATTTTTAACCCCAATGATCAGTTTAGAAAGGAGAAAGCAAACATTTAGGTCAAGAGGGAAGATTCGGTATCCATCTTGGTAGAAGAGAACAAGCCATTGCAAATTGGAAAGATGACAACTGAGCAAGAAAGGTATGAGTTCATACAGCTTTGTCAAGAATTCCCTGACGTGTTTGCTTGGAGCTATGAAGACTTGAAAGGTTTCAATCCCAACTTAGCTCAGCATACCATCGAGTTGGATCCAAATACTAAGCCTGTCAGGCAGAAACAAAGACCAGTCAATCCACACATGGAGCCTCTCATGAGGAAAGAATTGGACAAGCTGATTGAGTCAAGAATTATATTCCCTATCAAGCACTCAAGTTGGGTTGCGAACTTGGTTCTGGTCAGGAAGAAGAGTGGAGAAATCAGGCTGTGTGTTGACTTCAGAGATTTGAATAGAGCATCTCTTAAGGACCATTATCCACTCCCTTCCATGGAGCAAATATTACAGGTCGTAGCTGGTTCAGAAAGATTTTCACTACTTGATGGATACTCAAGGCTTCAATCAAATTATGGTGAAGGAGGAAGACCAGTTCAAGACAGCCTTCACAACCAAATGGGGCACGTATGCTTACAAGAAGATGCCATTTGGACTGTCGAACGCCGGAGCAACATTCCAGCGAGCTATGGATATGGCATTCAAAGGCTTAATCAACAAGATAGTGCTGATATACCTAGATGATATCACTGTCTTCTCAAAGAATGCTGCAGACCACCTCTTTCACCTCAGGCAAGTGTTTCAGAGGTGTAGAGAGTTTGGAGTGTCTTTGAATCCTAAGAAGTGCATCTTTCTTGCACATGAAGGGAAACTCCTTGGCCATATTGTCTCCAAGGAAGGATTAGCAATTGATCCAGAGAGGGTTGAAGCCATAAGGGCTCTACCATTGCCAAGTCACAAGAAGGCTCTTCAAAGTTTCCTGGGAAGGATAAATTTTGTTCAGAGGTTTGTCCCAAATTTTGCAGCCCTTGTCAAGCCCATCACCAAAATGTTAAGAAAAAGCATGGCTTTCAAATGGACAGCAGAAGGCAAGGAGAGCTTTGAAGCAATCAAAGAATCCATCTCCCGGGCACCCACTCTCATCAACCCAGACTTTTCCAAGGATTTCATCCTCTATGCATTTGGAGGTGATGACACTATTTCTGCCATTCTGGTACAACAGAACAAAGATAATGATGAACAGCCGATTGCCTTCTTCAGCCAAAGCCTAAATGACTGCGAGTTGAGGTACTCTTTTATTGAAAAACATGTGCTTGCAGTAATCAGGAGCTTGAAGAAATTCAAGCATTTAGTCTCAAACAACAAGGTCCAGTTGCTGGTCTCACATACTGGGGTTAAGGACTTCCTCCTCAACAAGGATTTGAATGAGAAAAGGGCAGGATGGATCACCCGTGTCATGGAGTATGACATTGAGATCAAAATCACCAAGCTGGTAAGAGGCAAAGGTTTGTGTGAGCAGCTCGCTTCCAAACAACCAGACAACCCAGAAGATGAAGAAGACGCTGTCCTGCTATTACAAGATGATCAAAAACAGGAAAATGATGATGTGTCCACTCCCTGTTGGACTCAGAATATGATACATTTCCTACAGACGGGCATGTGCCCTCTAGAAATGAGCAAAGCAAAAAGAAGACACTTCAAGTTGCAGGCTATTCCATATACCATCATTGATGGAGTTTTGTTCAAAAAGGACATGAATGGAGTGCTGCTGAGATGCATTAACAAAGGTCAGATCCAAAGGGTATTAAAAGAGTTTCATGATGAACCAGCTGGTGGCCATTTTGCACCAAGAGTGATAGCTCTGAAAATCATGAAGGCTGGTTATTATTGGCCTAAAATATTCAGTGATTGCTATGCATGGATCAAGAGGTGTAAGAATTGTGCATTCTTCACAGGAAAAGAGAGACTTGCAGCCCTCCCATTACATCCAATCTCAGTTGACCAGCCATTCATGCAATGGGGTTTGGACTTCATTGGAGTCATCAATCCCAATTCGAGCCAAGGGCACAAATGGATTTTGACAGCCACAGACTACTTCACCAGATGGACAGAAGCAGTAGCAGTCAAAGAGGTGAATGAGTCTAGCATCTTGGACTTTTACGAGGGAATAACTACCAGATTTGGTGTACCTGCTACAATAGTCTCTGATAATGCATTGGCATTCATTGGATCTAAAGTGACTGAGTGGGCTGTCAAGAACGGGATTTACCTGAGCACTTCATCAAACTATTACCCTCAAGGTAATGGCCAGGCCGAGTCTACAAACAAGAACTTGTTGAAGATCATTAGGAGGACTCTTGATGAGAATCAGAGATCTTGGCATACCAAACTGAAATCAGCCTTATGGGCTGATAGGATAACTCCCAAAAGATCCACAGGTAACTCTCCATTTAGGCTTGTCTACGGAAGAGAGGCAATCTTGCCCATGTCACTTGAGTTGCCAATGTTGGAACTCATGAAACAGCTGGAGTTGCTAGAGTTTGGGCCCATGGAGGTGAGATATGCAGAATTGATGGAGCTACAAGAAATCAGAGATCAGGCATTCCAAGCAATGGAAAAGGATCAGGCTTTGATCAAGAAGACCTTTGATAGGAAGGCCAAAGATAGATCTTTTCAAGTAGGAGATCTAGTATTGAAATGGGATGTGGACAGAGCAAAACCAGGAAGGCATTCAAAATTTGATGCCATTTGGAGTGGCCCATACATGGTCACAAAGTGCAAGAACAACAATGCTTTCCAATTGGCTTCATTGGATGGTGAAGAACTGCAGATTCCAGTAAATGGAATCTATCTCAAGCGTTGCTTCTAGAGGGAGGTTCACTACATCTGTAAATATTAGATTAGATTTTCTTTCCTCCAAGTGCTTGTGCACATTGTTTTGCTGTAGGTTAGTTTTATTTTCCCTAAGTGCCTTGGCACAGCTTGCTGTCCATGGAGATGTTTAGCATGTCTTTGCTTTCATCAGTTCACATTCCATCTTCCTCCTCGCACATTCTGAGTCAGTTTGGATTCTTTCAGAATATTTGATGACTCCATGCCCAATGGATTGCTTCAGGCAACTGGTCTTCTCATCTAGCAGGCAGATGATCCCGCTGAGTCGCCAAATTGTTATCCAAAATTCACCCCCCCAGGGTAATTTTGATAACATGCATCAGAATATCCAAATCCCAAGAAAATTGATTGATTCAGAGCAAAAATAAAAATGGTTTCTAGGGTCCCTTTAGGAAATTTGGTACTAACTCCCCAGGCCGAAGAAGGAGGGAGCAAGCTCTGGGAAAATGCGAAAAAGTACGCAGAAAGGCAAATAGGTTGATCCAGCCGAAAAAGTGAAGGAAAAATTGGCTAAGTCCTGCTTAAGGGAGCAACTGGGACATTTGGGACGTCAAGGCGCGGATCGGCCGAAAAGCCTCCAGGTGGCCCAAATTGCAAATGGGACAATCGGGCCAGAAGCGCAAAAGATCCGGCGGAAGGAGGAAGAAAAATTGGCTAAGTGGCTCAGGACGTTTGGGCCAAAAAGGCTGCGAACCGGCCAAACCGGGAATGGAAAAAGGGCCAAGCAGTCCGAAACAAATTGGGACAAGTACGTGCCAAAAAGGTGTGAACCGGCCAGAGAACCGGGTGAAAAGGGCCAAGCAGTCCGAAACAAATTGGGACAAGTAGGCCAAAAAGGCGCGAACTGGCCGAACCGGGTGAAAAAGGGCCAAGCAGTCCGAAACAAACTGGGACATTTGGGACAAATGGACGCGAACCGGAAATTTCAAAGGGTTCGCCCGAAATCAGCACAAGGAGCACTGTGCCATCTGGGCCAAATAGATGCGAAGGGCGCGAAAGAGCCAGCAGGACCGAGAACCAATAAAATCACGCCACGTGTCACAAGGAGAAAGGTCAAAAAAGTCAAAGGGTGAGTTTTCGAGCACCGATCCGAACCTATGGGATAGTGCCACGTGTCCTAGCTAGGGGGCCCACAGAAATTTCAAAGCAAAGCCCGCTGAAAAGTAGAGAAGAGAGAATTATTCAGTGAATCAGAGCATGCCACGTGGCGTCCAGGTGGCAATGCGCGGGAAAATATTTCAAAATCCGTTTTCACCTGTTCCGTGCCCTAAATCTTCAGATCGACATATCTTTCGATCCAGAGCTCGGATTTGCACGTTCTTTATATCAACGGAAAGCTCATGAAATTCTCTACATGATTCCAGGGTTATTCTTGAATTTTGGTGCATTCTGGAGGGAGAAAATTGAGAAACGCCTCTGGCATGAAATAACAAGCAGAAGTAATGCTTCAACAAACAACTTTAATGCAGCAGACAGTTCGCCGCTTCTGTTAGGCAGCCCGCCGTTTTGCCAGGATCCGCCGCTTCTGCCATGATGGATGAATTGAATGCAACCTAGAGATGGTTGGGGTAGATTTGGCTTTCCCTCCTCTCTTTCCTCTCTCATTTTCTTTCTATATATTGTAAAGAGGAGCTTCTTTTCAGGGGGAACATTTTTCTGTTTTGCCTCTCCCTTTTTTTTCTTCAGGCGAATTTGTGGAGTTCGAACCTCTCATTTGAACTGTAATACTATTCTGCCTCTTAGCATTCTGTAGTGTATTGTATCAATCTTTGGAGCAAGTAATACATGTCTGTGGATGATTCTCAACCCTCTCTGTGTTCATTTTGCATCCTCCTGGTCTTTTACTGTAGTTTCTGTCATTTGTGCATGATCTTGTATCACATTCAAGTGGTCTGTGTTTATTGGCAAAATAAGTGTTCTTCATTCCTCGGTGCATCACCTCCATTAGTTTAGATTTATTTTTACGCATTTTCTTACCTTGTCTCCTTGGCAGATTAGATTAGGTTTAAAAAAAAAAAAAACCCTCTGTATATTTCGTGTGCATCTGAACAGAGGAATAGGAACCAGCCTTCTCTGGAGATTCCTTTCTCACTCTTCAAGTCCCACACTTGGAGAAAGGATTCAATGTTATGCAATCACACTGGATGTTAGTATGATCAACCTAGAAATCTAATCAACATCCAGGGGTGCTGTGATTTTACACTAACAGTTTCTATTGGGGGTCCTTCTTGTTGCTGTTGATTCTCCTCCTGGCTTGGATCTTGAGCAACACCAATGGTTTGCACCATCAAGGCCTGATTCAATGCACCATTGAAACATGCTGACTGATTCTTCAGGTAGATTGCTAACACCAGTTGCGTACTCCTGTGCCATATTATTTTGTGCTGGTACTAATGCTCTAGAGGCAGATAAATGGCATTTGGATTATAGGGCTGGAAAGGTCTATTGACAGGAGGCCTTGTTTGATTTCAATATTTGCAGCTGGATTAGGTGGCCTTTGTGGTTGATATGGCTGCCATTAGGTTGAGCTTGGGGTTGATAAGGAAGGTCTAAAACCTTAGGCTTGTTGTCTTTGAGTGTGACCAGCTCATTACCTAAGCATTTTGTAATTGCTTCATGACCTCTTGAAGCTCATTTGGGGCACTTGGAGATGAAGTGGAAGCTTCATTTGAACTCTGATTTCTAGGAGTGGAGAATAGGAGCTAAACAGGTGCTTGACTGGTACTTGGACTCTCTAAACTTGGAACAATGGCATGGGAGGCCTAGGGGCAAGTTTGCCAGCTTGGATCAAACAATTTTCAGCTCTAATGGCAATGCTATAAGCCATAGGGATAGTTATGCCTCCCATGGATTGAATCAACATAGAAATATCAGAATTTAGAGCTTTGAGATAGTAGAGAAAAGCACCTTCTGCTGTTGGCCTGACTGCTACTGGAATTCTATCCCAAGATCTTTGAAATCTGAAGTTGAAATCGGTCAGCTGCTCATTGGGAGCTCTCTTGATGGTTGTCAGTTGCTCCAAAAGAGACAAGTTGTCTCCCTTCTCTCCAAATTTCTCATGAAGTGCTATACACAGCTGATTCCAGTTTGTGATAGAACCAGCTCCAAGGCTCCTAAACCATTGCAATGCTTTACCCATTGAATGAAGATGCCAGTAACTTGACAGCCACTTGCATCTCATTGATTTCATGGATTGCACAAAGGTTAGCAATGTCTTTAACATGATCACCTGGAGTAGTCTGATTTTCTCTAGTGAAGTAAGAAATGTTCTTCAAGGCTGCAATGGGATTGGATTTTGTGCATTGAGGGCAAGTGGGCTGCTGCCTGTGAAGTTGACATAGGGGTTGTTTTGTGCCATTCTGATTGGCCTTAAAACCCTTGTTGACTGAATGAAAGGCCTATCAGGTGGAGGAGTTGAGAGAATTCTGTTTGGTGGAGATGGAGACCTTTGAATCGTTCTTCCTCTTTGCCTTCTTCTTGGAGATAATTGCAGGTATTCAAATAGCACTTCTTCTTCTCCAACTCTTGACCTTGTGGTGATTCTTCTCATGAGTTTTCAGGCCTGTACTGCTGAAATAGTCTCCATTGATTCTTCCCCTTGGAGTCGCCAGATATGCAAATAATAGCTCTTTTCAGCAAGAAAATTGCAGTAGATGCATATCAACTTTGCTGCAATAAAAATGAGACCTCTAGAGTCCCACCGGGCGTGCCAAAACTGTTGATGCAAAATCACAGCATCCCTGGTTGCAGATCAAGTTTCTAGGTTGATCTCTTAGGCATCCAGTGTGATTGCACAACATTGAATCCTTTCTCCAAGTGTGGGACTTGAAAAATGAGAAGGAATCTCCAGAGATTAGAGGCTGGTTCCTATTCCTCTGATTTAGATCATGCTTGCACAACTACAGAGGTTTCAGATCCTAATCTATCTCTAAATACCAAGGAGACAGGGAGGTAGAAATGCAAAAATTGAAACTAACTAAAGAGGTGATGCACCAAAAGGAGTGGTGAACATATTTTTGTCATGCAAATAGACACAAACCATAGAGATTGCAACATAACACCATACACAGGCTGATAATATAATGAGAGATCTGAAATGACAGCCAATAATACAAACAGAGGATTGAAATTCATTCACAAACTTATTATATTTCCAATGTCAAAACCAATACATTACAGTGGCTCAGAGAGGTAAAAAACTGTTACAGTCTTTGAAGAGGTCTTGAAAACTTGCAACAATTCTTCTTGCTGGAGGTGAAAGGGAAGAAGTTGCTAAGTCCAAAAAATGTTGACCCTTAGAAAGAGCCAAATCTCTTTTACATTTATAGGAAGTCGAGCCCAGAAAAGAGAGACGTACAAAATCGTGGGACCCCATTCCTCCTGCAGATGCATTTAAATCTCATCATGGCAGAAGCGGCGGACCTTACAAACCCATACCCTGTCATTTTTGACCTAATTGCAGGAGAATGCGACCCATGTCTGCTGCATTAAAAATTTGGTCGACTGCATCACTTCTGTTTGCCATAAACGTGCGTCCAAGGTGTTTCTTAACTTTCATCTCTCCAAACTGAACCAAAATTCAAGATTGACCCCGGAATCATGTAGAGAATTTTATAAGCTTTCCGTTGATATAAAGAACGTGCAAATCCGAGCTCTGGATCGAAAGATATGGCGATCTGAAGATTTAGGGCACAACACAGGCGAAAACGTGTTTTGAAATTTTTCCCACGCTCTGCCCCTTGGATGACACGTGGCACGCTCTGATTGGATGGGAAATTCTCTCTCCTCCGTCTTTCGGCGGGCTGTCCTTTTTTGAAATTTCCTTGTGGGCCCCAGCTTGGACACGTGGCATGCCATTTGATTGGTTCGGTTCAGGTGCTCGATAACTCATCCCTTTGACCTTTTGACTTTTCCTCCTGTGAGGACACGTGGCAAATTCTTCTGAGTTGGTCTTCAGCTCCTTCGGCTTACTTCGCTTCCATTTGTCCTGGATGTCCCATTTGATTGGCTTGGGCCCCTTGTGCAAACCTTCAGCTAGTTTGGAAATTTCGCGTCCATTTGTCCCAGATGTCCCATTTGACGTTTGGACCCTCTGGACTCATTTCGGCCGATTCGGCCGGTTCCGGCATTTTTGGCCCGCTTGTCCCACTTTGCTTCGGACTGACTTGAAAAACTCTTTTTCAGCCCGTTCATGCCGGTTTCGCGCCCTCTGTTGCCCAGATGTCCCAATCACTTTTTGACTGGCCTGTGCTCATTTCGGCCGATCCGGCCGGTTCGGGTATTTTTGTCCCGATTGTCCCGAGCAACACTTAGCCAATGGGCTTTTCTGTCCTCCTTTTCGGCCGGATCGCCTTTTCGCGTCCTTCGCGTACTTCTGGCCCGATTGTCCCAAATGCAATTTGGGCCGCCTTGGAAGGCTTTTCGGCCGATCCGCGCCTTGACGTCCCAAATGTCCCAATTGCTCCCTTGAGTAGGACTTAGCCAATTTTCACACTTTTTCCTGGATTGACTTATTTGCCTTTCTGCAACTTTTGATGCATGTTATCGAAATTTACCCCGTGGGGGGGAAATTTTGACAACAGGAAAGACTTAGGAAAATTTGACAAAAGTCTTGGGCCAAAAAATTAAAAGACAAGGATGACCCCGTGCCCCTGTCCTCCAACCAGATCATGCCACGTGTCCCAAGTGGCAGAGGGCGCGGGGAAAAAATGGAAAATTTTCCAAAGTTATAAAAAGTCAAAATTTTCAAAGGAAAACCAACAGAAAGGGAAGGAGAGAGAATCTCTCATCCAATTAACACCCGACACGTGTCATCCAAGTGGTAGTGCACGGGAAAAATTCAAGTATTTCCCGCCGATCCGTTTTGGCCTGTTTTTACCCTAAATCTTCAGATCGCCATAACTTTCGATCCAGAGCTCAGATTTTCATGTTCTTTATATCAATGGAAAGCTGGTGAAATTCTCTACACGATTCCAGGGTAAATCTTACATTTTGGTTCAGTTTAGAGAGATAAAATCAAGAAATGTCTTTGGTTTGTAGTAATGGCCAGAACTGACGTTTCAACAACCAGTTTTAATGCACATGGGTCGCATTCTTCTTCAACATGGCCATAACTGATGTTTCAACAACCAATTTTAATGCACATGGGTTACATTCTTCTTTAGCATGGCCAGAAGTGATGTTTCAACCACTGATTTTAATGAAGAATGCATTTTGGTCAATGGTTGGGTTGCTTGCACGTTTTCCTACATTTTCTCTCTCTTGGGCTCGACCCATGCATTGTAAAAAGCCAGATTCGGCTCATTTTTAAAGGGTGGTTCATCTTTTCAGCTCTGCCCTCCCTTCTTTTCTTCTCCAGGGTTGAAAATGGAGTTCAAACCTCCTCCCCTGCTCTGTAATGGCATTTTTGCCTTTTACCATTAAAATGATGTTCTGTGCAAACTTCTGACGCAACAAAAACATGTTTCATGATGCATCTGTCCATCCTTGCTCGTTTTTTGCTTGTTTTCTTCTTGCCTCTCTTCATTACAGGTATTTGTGCACGTTTGAATGTTCATTGCAGGTTTGGAGCTGTGTTCATGGAGTTTTGGGACATTTTCTGTGTGAAATCTATCCTTGGGCCTGTGATGCATCTGTCCATCCTTCCCATCACTCACCTCTCTTTGTTCCATGGCAGTTTTGATAGATGTTCAACATTTTCCTTCTCTGGTGTATCACCGTTTTAGTGTAGGCTCTATTTTTCCCTTTTCTCTCTCTCTCTGTCTCCTTGGCATGGTTAGATTAGGATTAGATTAGCTTGCCTGCACTGGAATAGCTTGTGGCAGGTAGTTTAGGAAGAGGAACCAACCTTCTCTGGAGATTCCTTTCTCATTTTCACGAGTCCCACACTCAAAGAAAGGATTCAATGTTGTGCAATCACACTGGATGCTAGAGTGATCAACCTAGAAATCTGATCAACATCCAGGGGTGTTGTGATTTTGCTACAAAAGTTTTGGCATGCCCGGTGGGACCTTAGAGGTCTTCCACTTCATCTTTTACAGGTTGGTGTGTTCCTGTGAAGATTTCAGCCTTTGGAGGCACTTGCAAACACATATGGCGACTCCATCTTATCAGCAACCCATTTCTGAAGTTGCAGACCTGGTTTTCATCCATTCCCATCCATCCTTCTTTCCATCCCTTTCATTCTTTTCCATTCCATGAAGTTGTGCAATCATGACTTCATTTCCATCATGGAATTCACATTTTCAACAATAGCAGCAATGTTTCCCACCTCCAACATGTTTTTTAAATCCTCCAAATCAGCATTTTGAACAAATTCAAAATCAGCATGCATACCCATATGAGCAGCAATGCCAAAATCAGTTTGGCTATGGAGCTTTCCAAGAGCAAGAGTATGCATATATGAAGACAATCAGATGCAAGATGCTGGTCTGTTGGAGAAAATCCAAAAGATGGAGGTAAAGATGGTGCAGTCCAGAGCAACAACTCAAATGAGAGCTTTCAGAATTGGTTGTAGGACTCCTTGTCCATGGGGAGGCCCTTTTCCAAGACACTTCAGCCCTCAGGAGAAGCTGGACTTCATGATGAAGATGCTGCCCCAACTTGCACAATGGACAGCAGAAATAGAGGCCTATACACTTATTGTTGAACAACCTTGTCAATGGGTAAGTTCTACACCATCATCTAGTTTTTCTCTTCCCATTACTCAAGCAACATCATCTCATTTGGAATTGCAAATTCTGAACTCCCCATCTGCTGTCCCAAATGTTGATCCCATGTCTCCACCTCTCAGTCTTCCACCACACCTCAATTCTTCTTTCCTTTTTCCTTCCAAACAGTCATCCCCTCCACAAGAGCTAACAGAAATTTCAAAGAAACAAGAGGTTTCACCTCCTCTACCACCACAAAAAATTGCCAAATCAATTGAGTTACAACCCATCCCTCCTCTTGCATTCCCAATTCCATGTGGGGAAGAAGAAATTGCAAAAATTGGTCATGAAGGACAGCAAGAAGAGGAGCCCAACAGAAAAGAAATGACAGACAACTTGAGGGTTTGGGCTGCCAAATTTGGGATGACAAATATCCCCTTGATGGTTAAACCTACAGAAGAGGCTAAGGTTGAACAAATGGTGGTAAGACTAATTTTGTGGCAGCAGAAGAAGACAAAAAGAAGAAGCAGATCAGCAGTCAGTTTGCTCAGAGAGTAGTTTCAAATGTTGGCACTCTATTTGAAGGGAATGCTGATTCAATTGTTGCACAATCAGCCATAAAGGAAGAAAGAAGAAGATCTTACAGTCCCAACTTGTCCTCTAGAGCAGCAGATTGAAGAGTTTGACTTGACAAACTTCATGCTAGAGGAAGAGTTCTATCAAGAGCAAGATTGTCTTCAAGTAGTAGAGAAAGGAGAAGCTGCTCCAGATCCAAAAGAAGAGGAGCACATTCTAGTTGTGGAGGAGAAAATTGTAGATCCAAGGGCTTTGAGCACAAAGCAGGCTATAGGAGAACCTTCAGTTCTTCTTTCTACTTCACCTCTCTCAAGTTCTAGTACTGAAGAGGAGTTTGATCTCTCAAAATCAATGTTGGAGGGTGAAAGAAACCATGGTGGTCAAGTTACAGATCAAGAAGACACCATGGAGGAAGTGGAGCATTTGCAGCAGGACAGCCATGAGGCAGTTTATCTGTCAGATTTGGAGGACTGTTTTGATGGAGAAGAGCCGGTTGAGTTTCCACCATTCTCTCTTTCATCATCCACATTCCAAACACTTGAGTCTGCTGTCATGAAGGAGAACATTCATTTGCAATAGCCTGCATCTTATAGCAGCTCTTTGGAACCAAGATTGGAAGATTTTAATCTTTCATGTTCTTCATTAGAGGAAGAGAAAGGGCAGAAGGATTTCACCATTTCTTCCACACCATCCATTGAAGGTCTACAAGAAGACTCCATTTTTGGAGTTGAAAATCAGAGCTATGGGCATATCAAATGGATCAGACCTTGCCCAATCAGGTATTTGGCTTCATTGGAGCCAAAGGAGAAGTCACAACCAGTCATGCTTGCTTCTGAGCATGAGGGTGAGCTACAAAGTACCAAGGATCAGCTGTCATACCTCTTCAATCCAAATGCAGAGCAACTAAAAGAGGTATTGAATTTGTATTCAGCTGATACCTTGATGATTTGGGTGGAAGACCAGCTTCTTGTTGATTTTCCATTCATCCAATCAGCCATGTTCAACTCCAAACCAATTGCATGGCTGCCACTTTTGAGAAAGGGAAGCTATTTCTCACAACCAATTGTAGGGTTTGTTTAGCTTGCCTTTTCTTCTGGTTAGAGTAGAGTAGGTAGGTTTTCTTTTAGTAGAATAAGTGCTTGTGCACACTCTGCATGTTCCATTTGGAGCATGTATGATTTTCAGTTCTGTACATAGTTTTAGGTACTGCTGGTTTCACTCTTGCACAGTTCATTTTGGTGGCATTTTTGGTGAGAACAACTCCATGTCCAGTAGGTTTCCAAGCGGTTCAGAGGGAAGTTTTCAAAGTTCAGATCAGTTTTCAGGCTATTACTCATGACTCCATGCCCAATGGATTACTTCAGGCTACTCATCATTCATCTAGCAGGCAGATGACCCCACTGAGTCACCAAAACTGTTATCCAAAATTCACCCCCCAGGGTAATTTTGATAACATGCATCAGATTATTCAGTCCCAGGAAAATAGATTGATTCAAGGCAAAAAATCATGTTTCTGGGGTCCCCTCGGTTCTTTCTAACTCTCCTGTCCAAGAAGAAAACCCAAAAGTTTTTAAAATGTGAAGAAAGTTGCAAAAGCTTGGTTGGGCCTAAAATACAAAGAAAATCAGCTAAGTCCTATCCCAGGCAGCACTTGGGACAGTTGGGAAGTCGGGGCGCGAATCGGCTGAAAATCTGCTAGGCAGTCTGCGCAACATCTGGGACAGTTGGGACATCGGGACGCGTGGGGCGCGAAAATCTGAAATGGTTGAAAGCAAGAAAAAAATGTCTAAGTATTTGTTTCATGCAGTTGGGACATCCGGGACAAAAGTACGTGAAGGACGTGGATCAGCCGGTTTGGCGCAAGTCAGTTCATTTCAAGTGGTTCAGAGATATTTGTCCCAGGCAGTCTGGGACAGTTGGGATAGAAGTACGTGGAGGACGCAAACCGACTGATTTAGCTGAAATAGAGGACTTTAATTTGGGACATCCTGGCCAAAATTACGCGTGAGACAAAAAAGCCGAAAGAGCCGAGAGCGAATTGAATCTTGCCACGTGTCTTCGCCACAAGTAGGAACAAGGAAGCCCGAATCAGGCGGTTCGAAGAAATTTGTCCCAGGAATTTCAGCACATCCGAGCCAAAGGTATGCGAGGGACGCGTGGGGCACGAAAAGGTGAAATGGCTGAACAAAGACAAGGAGGCCCGCAGATGAATCGCAGCATGACACGTGTCACAAGGGGAAGCACAATGGAAATTGGCTAAGAGTGTTTTTTGGCCAAAAAAATTTCAAAGGGCAAGGTTTGAAGGGTTGGCCCGAGCTAATAGACATAGGACACGTGTCCTAAGGTGGGGGAGTTCAGAGCTAGGGAAAGACTTAGGAAAATTTGACAAAAGTCTTGGGCCAAAAAATTAAAAGACAAGGATGACCCCGCACCCCTATCCTCCAACCAGAACATGCCATGTGTCCCAAGTGGCGGGAGGCGCGGGGAAAAAATGGAAATTTTTCCAAAGTTATAAAAAGTCAAAATTTTCAAAGGAAAACCCACGGAAAGGGAAGGAGAGAGAATTGCTCATCCAATCAGCGCCCGACACGTGTCATCCAAGTGGCAGAGCGCGGGAAAAAAGTATTTTCAAAATCCGTTTTGGCCTGTTTTTTGCCCTAAATCTTCAGATCACCATAACTTTCGATCCAGAGCTCAGATTTTCACGTTCTTTATATCAATGGAAAGCTGGTGAAATTCTCTACATGATTCCAGGGTCAATCTTGCATTTTGGTTCAGTTTGGAGAGAGAAAATCAAGAAACATCTCTGACGTGTAGTAATGGCCAGAACTGACGTTTCAACAACCAGTTTTAATGCACATGGGTCGCATTCTTCTTCAACATGGCCAGAACTGACGTTTTAACAACTAGTTTTAATGGACATGGGTCGCATTCTTCTTCAGCATGGCCAAAAGTGATGTTTCAACCACCTATTTTAATGAAGAATGTGTTTTGGTCAATGGTTGGGCTGCTTGCACGTTTTCCTATGTTTTCTCTCTCCTGGGCTCGACCCATGCATTGTATAAAGCCAGATTTGGCTCATTTTGAAAGGGTGGTTCATCTTTTCAGCTCTGCCCTCCCTTCTTTTCTTCTCCAGGGTTGAAAATGGAGTTCGAACCTCCTCCCCTACTCTGTAATGGCATTTTTTCCTTTTACCATTAAAATGATGTTCTGTGCAAACTTCTGAAGCAACAAAAACGTGTTTTGTGATGCATCTGTCCATCCTTGCTCATTTTTTGCTTGTTTTCTTCTTGCCTCTCTTCATTGCAGGTATTTGTGCATGTTTGAATGTTCATTGCAGGTTTGGAGCTGTGTTCATGGAGTTTTGGGACATTTTCTGTGTGAAATCTATCCTTGGGCCTGTGATGCATCTGTCCATCCTTCCCATTGCTCACCTCTCTTTGTTCCATGGCAGTTTTGATAGATGTTCAACATTTTCCTTCTCTGGTGTATCACCGTTTTAGTGTAGGCTCTGTTTTTCCCTTTTCTCTCTCTCTCTGTCTCCTTGGCATGGTTAGATTAGGATTAGATTAGCTTGCCTGCACTGGAATAGCTTGTGGCAGGTAGTTTAGGAAGAGGAACCAGCCTTCTCTGGAGATTCCTTTCTCATTTTCACGAGTCCCACACTCAAAGAAAGGATTCAATGTTGTGCAATCACACTGGATGCTAGAGTGATCAACCTAGAAATCTGATCAACGTCCAGGGGTGCTGTGATTTTGCTACAACAGGTATTAGGTCTCAGGGTTTTAATATTCAGTGCTAAAGGTTTAGGGTTTATGGGGTTTACAATTCAAGGTTTAGTTTTTAGGGTTTAGGGTTTAATGTTTAGGGTTTCGAGTTTAGTGTTTATGATTTAGGATTTATAGTTTATGGTTTACTTTTTAGGGTTTAGGGTTTAGGTTTTAGGGTTTAGGCTTTAGAGTTTAGGGTTTAGGTCTCAGGGTTTAAGGTTTAGGGCTAAGGGATTATAGTTTAGGGCTTAGGGTTTAGGGTTTAGGGTTTAAAGCTTAGGGTTTAGTGTTTATGGTTTATATTTAAAGGTTTAGGGTTTATGGGTTTTATGATTCAAGGTTTAGTTTTTAGGTATTAGGATTTAGGGTTTAGGATTCATGGTTTAAGGTGGATTATAGTTTAGGGCTTAGTGTTTATGGTTTATGGTTTAGGCCTAAAGATTTAGGGTTTATGGGGTTTACGATTCAAGGTTTAATGTTTAGGGTGTATTGTTTAGGGTTTTGAATTTAGGCATTAGGATTTATGGTCTAATATATAGGGTTTAGGATTTAGTGCCCAGGGTTTTGGGTTTATGGTTTAGGGTTTAGGATTTATGTTTTATGGTTTATAATTTAGGGTTTAATATTTAGGGTTTAGTGTTTATGGTTTAAGGTTTAGTGTTTAGGGTTTTTCAGGGTTTATCTTCAGCTGTCAATTTAGGGTTTAGGGTTTATTGTTTAGGGCTAAAGGTTTAGGGTTTATGGGGTTTTTGATTCAACGTTTAATTTTTATGGTTTAGGGTTAAGGGTTCAAGGCTTAGGGTTGAGGATTTAGGTTTTAGGGTTTAGGGTTTAATCTTTAGGTTTTTGGTTTTTGATTTTAGGGTTTAGGGTTTAGCATTTATGGTTTATTGTTTATGGTTTAGGGTTTAATATTTCAGGGTTTAGTGCTTAGGGTTTAGGGTTTTGGGTTTAAGGTTTAGGGATTAGGGTTTAGGGTTTATGTTTTAGGGTTTAGGGTTTATTGTTTAAGGTTTAGGACTAAAGGTTTAGGGTTTATGGGGTTTACGATTAAAGGTTTATTTTTTACGGTTGAGAAGTTATGGTTTAGGGTTTAGGGTTTTGACTTGAGGGTTTAGTTTTTAGGATTTATGGTTTATGTTTTATTGTTTAGGGTGTAGGGTTTAGGGTTTAAGGCTAAAGGTTTAGGTTTTATTGGGTTTATGATTCAAGGTTTAGTTTTAAGAGTTTAGTGTTTAGGGTTTAATGTTTAGGTTTTAGGGTTTTGAGTATTGGGTTTAGGGTTTAGGATTTATTGTTTATTGTTTACAGTTTAGGGTTTAACATTTAGGGATTAGGGTTTAGGATTTCAGGTTTAGGATTTAGGTTTTAGGGTTTAGGTCTCAAGGTGTATGGTTTAGGGCTAAGGGATTACAGCTTAGAGCTTAGGGTTTAGGGTTTAGGGTTTAGGGCTAAAGGTTTAGGGTTTAGTGTTTAGTGTTTCAATTTTAGGGTTTAGGATTTATGGTTTATGGTTTATGTTTTAATATTTATGGTATAGGGTTTAGGGTTTAGTTCTTAGTGTTTAGGGTTTAGGATTTATGGTTTAGGGTTTAGGGTTTAGGTCTTAGGGTTTAAGGTTTAGTGCTAAGGGATTACATTTTAGGGATTAAGGTTTAGGGTTTAGGGTTTGTTGTTTAGGGCTAAAATTTTATGGTTTATGGGATTTACAATTAAAGGTTTAGTTTATAGGGTTTAGGGTTTAGGGTTTATGGTTTAGGGTTTCAAGCTTATGGTTTAGGGCTTAGGATTTAGATTTTATGGTTTAGGGTTTCAGGTTTAATATTTAAGGTTTAGGGTTTAGGGTTTAGTAGACATGGTTTAGGGTTTAGGGTTTAGGTCTTAGTGTTAAAGGTTTAGGTCTAATGGATTATAGTTTAGGGATTAGGGTTTTTGGTTTAGGGTTTATGGTTTAGGGTGAAAGGTTTAGGGTTTATGGGGTTTATGATTAAAGGTTTAGTTTTTATGGTTTAGGGTTTAGTGTTTTGAGTTTAGGGTTTAGGGTTTAGGATTTATGGTTTATGGTTTACATTTTAGGGTTTAATATTTAGGGTTTATTGTTTTAGGGGTTTAGGTTTAGGGTTTATGGTTTAAGGTTTAGGACTAAGGGATTACAGTTTAGGGATTAGGGTTTAGGGTTTGGTGTTTAGGTTTTCTGGCTAAAATTCTAGGGTTACTCGGGGTTTATGATTCAAGGTTTAGTTTTGAGGGTTTAGGGTTTAGGGTTTATGATTTAGCTTTTAGGGTTTAAGGTTTAAGTCTTTGGGTTTAATGTTTAGGGATAAGGGATTACACTTTAGGGTTTAGCATTTAAAGTTTACGATTTAGGGCTAAAGTTTTAGGGTTTATGGGGTTTATGATTTAAGCTTAAGTTTTTAAGGTTTATGGTTTAGAGTTTAGAGTTTAGGTCTCAGGGTTTAAGGTTTAGGGCTAAGGGATTACCTTTTAGGGATTAGGGATTAGGGTTTAGGGTTTAGGGTTTATTATTTAAGGTTTAGGGTTTAGGGTTTCAAGTTTAGAGTTTAGGGTTTAGGATTTATGGTTTATTCTTTATTGTTTACTGTTTAATATTTAGGGTTTAGTGTTTAGGGTTTAAGATTTAGAGATTATGGTTTAGGGTTTAGTGTTTAAGGTTTAGGATTAAGGGACTACAATTTAGGTTTTAGGATTTATGGTTTATTGTTTAGGGATAAAGTTTTAGGGTTTATGAGGTTTACGATTCGAGGTTTAGTTTTTAGGGTTTAGGATTTAGGGTTTAGGGTGTTTAAAGTTTATGGCTAAGGTATTATAGTTCAAGTCTTAGGGTTTAGGGTTTAGGTTTTATGGTTTAGGCTAAAGGTTTAGGGTTTATGAGGTTTATAATTTAGGGTTTAGGGTTTAAGATTTATGGGGTTTATGATTCAAGGTTTACTTTTTACGGTTTAGGGTATAGGGTTTAGGGTTTCAAGTTTAAGGTTTAAGTATAGGATTTATGGTTTATGGTGTACAATTTAGTGTTTAATGTGTAGGGTTTAGGGTTTATGGTTTAGGTCTCAAGGTTTAATGTTTAGTGCTAAGGGATTATAATTTAGGGTTTAGGGTTTATGGGGTTTACTATTTAAGGTTTATGGTTTATGGTTTAGGGTTTAATATTGAGGGTTTAGGGTTTAGCGTTTACTACTAAGGGTTTTGTTATCCAAAATTCACCCCCCAGGGTAATTTTGATAACATGCATCAGATTATTCTGTCCCGAGCAAGTAGATTGATTCCAGGCCCAAAATCATGAAAATTAGCTAAGTCCTAGTCCTCGCAACAACTGGGACAGTTGGGGCACAAATTGGCTGAAAATCCACCAGGTGGTCCACGCAGCAATTGGGATGTCGGGACGCGCGGGACACGAAAGGACGAACCGGCCGAAAGTGGAAAAACTCACCAAGTTTTGTCTGGGACATCCGGGACAAGAGTACGTGGAGGACGCGTATCGGCCAGTTTGGTGCAAGTCAGTCCATTTCGAGCGGTTCAGAGAATTTTTTCCCAGGTAGTCCAGGACAGTTGAAACAAGAGTATGCGGAGGACGCAAACCAGCCGGTTCGGCCGAAACAGAGGACTTTCATTTGGGACATCTGGGCCAAAAGTACGCATGGGACACGAAAAGGCGAAGTGGCTGAAAAAAGAAAAGGAGACCCGCAGATGAATTAGGAAATGCCACATGTCAGGGGTAAAATGACTCGAAGAATTTGCTAAGTGTTGGCCAAAAATTTCAAAGGGCAAGGTTTGAAGGGTCGGCCCGAGCCAATAGACACAGGACACGTGTCCTAAGGCGGGGGGAGTTCGGAGCCAGGGAAAGACTTAGGAAAATTTGACAAAAGTCTTGGGCCAAAAAATTAAAAGACAAGGATGACCCCGCGCCCCTGTCCTCCAACCAGATCACGCCACGTGTCCCAAGTGGCGGGGCGCGGGGGGAAAAGTGAATTTTTTTTTTCAAAATTATAAAAACGTCAAAATTTCAAAGGGAAACCCGTGGGAGGTGGAGGAGAGAGAATTGCTCATCCAATCAGTGCTTGCCATGTGGCATCTGACCAGCGGAGCATGGAAATTTTTTGAAAATTTTTCCAAAGACAAAAAAGAGGTAAAATTTGAAATTTTTTCCCGCCGATCCGTTTTGGGCCATTTTTTCCCTAAATCTTCAAACGATCATATCTTTTGATCCAGAACTCAGATTTACACGTTCTTTATATCATTGGAAATCTGTTGAATTTCTCTACATGATTCCATGGTCAATTTCTAATTTTGGTTTAGTTTGGAGAGAGAAAATTCAAAAATGGCTCTGGTACGTGTCCATGGCCAGAAATGACATTTCAACAACCAAATTTAATACAGAATGGGTCGCATTCTCCTCCAATTTGGTCAAAAATGATAGGGTATGGGTTTGTAAGGTCCCCCATGCTGATTTAATGCATTTGCAGTCAATGAGGAATGGGCTCCCACATTTTTGTATGTTTTCTCTCTCCTGGGCTCGACCCATGCACTGTAAAAGCCAGATTTGGCTCATTTCTTCAGGGGGAACACTTTTTTGAACATCAGACTTCTTCTTTCACCTGAAAACAAGTGAATTTTGTAAGTATCAGGCCTTTTTCAAGGATTGTAACAGGTTTATACCTCTTTGATGGTGTAATGCAAGGGATTTTACATGGAAATGGCAGTGCAAACTCTGTGAATGTTTTCAGTCCTCTGTTTGTATTGTTTTTACTTCATCTTCATATCTCTTATTGCATCTTATCAGCTTGTGTATGTTTTTGTGTTGCATTTCATGGATTTGTGCTTATTTGTATGAGCAAAAAATGTTTCACCACTCCTTTTGGTGCATCACCATCTTTAGTTTAGTTTCATTTTCTGCATTTCTTATCCCTGTCTACTTGCAAATTAGGGTAAAATTAGGATTTGAACCTCTGCAATTGTGTAAACACTAGATCTGATCAGAGGAGTTTGAGGAACCAGCCTCTAATATGGAGATTCTTCTCTCATTTTACAAGTCCCACACTTGGAGAAAGGATTCAATGTTGTGCAATCACACTGGATGCTAGAGTGATCAACCTAGAAATCTGATCAACATCCAGGGGTGCTGTGATTTTGCACTAACAGTTTTGGCACAACCGGTGGGACACTAGAGGTCTCATTTTTATTGCAGCAAAGTTGATGTGCATCTGCTGCAATTTTCTTGCTTGAAAAGAGCTATTATTTGCATATCTGGCGACTCCAAGGGGAAGAACCACCTGGTTTCAGCAGTGCAGGCCTGAAAACTCATGAGAAGAGTCACCACAAGGTCAAGAGTTGGAGAAGAAGAAGTGTTGTTTGAATACCTGCAATTATCTCCAAGAAGAAGACAAAGAGGAAGAAGGATTCAAAGGTCTCCATCTCCACCAAACAGAACTCTCTCAACTCCTCCACCTGGTAGGCCTTTCATTCAGTCAACAAGGGTTTTAAGACCAATTAGAATGGCACAAAACAACCCCTATGTCAACTTCACAGGCAGCAGCCCACTTGCCCTCAATGCACAACATCCAATTCCTATTGCAGCCTTGAAGAACATTCCATACTTCACTGGAGAAAATCAGACTACTCCAGGTGATCATGTTAAAGATATTGCTAACCTTTGTGCAATTCATGAAATCAATGAGATGCAAGTGGCTGTCAAGTTACTGGCATCTTCATTCAAGGGTAAAGCATTGCAATGGTTTAGGAGCCTTGGAGCTGGTTCTATCACAAATTGGAATCAGCTGTGTATAGCACTTCATGAGCAATTTGGAGAAAAGGGAGACAACTTGTCTCTTTTGGAGCAGCTGACAACCATCAAGAGAGCTCCCAATGAGCAGCTGACCGATTTCAACTTCAGATTTCAAAAGACTTGGGAGAGAATTCCAGTGGCAGTCAGGCCAACAGCAGAAGGTGCTTTTCTCTACTATCTCAAAGCTCTAAATTCTGATATTTCTATGTTGATTCAGTCCATGGGAGGCATAACTATCCCTATGGCTTATAGCATTGCCATTAGGGCTGAAAATTGTTTGATCCAAGCTGGCAAACTTGCCCCTAGACCTCCCATGCCATTGTTTCCAAGTTTAGAGAGTCCAAACACCAATCAAGCACCTAATTTGGCTCCTTCTCCCACTCCTAGAAATCAGAGTTCAAATGAAGCTTCCACTTCATCTCCAAGTGCCCCAAATGAGCTTCAAGAAGTCATGAAGCAATTGCAAAACCTAGGCAATGAGCTGGTTACTCTCAAAAGGCAGCAGGCCCAAGGTTTTAGACCTTCTTATCAGCCCCAAGCTCAGCCTAACAGGCAGCCATACCAACCACAAAGGCCACCTAATCCTGCTGCAAATATGAATCAAACAAGGCCTCCTGCCAATAGACCATTTCAGCCCTATAATCCAAATGCCATATCTGCCTCTAAGGCATTGGTGCCAACACAAAACAACATTGCCCAGGAGTATGATTGGTGTTTTCCATGCAATGAGCCTCATAACCAATCCATGTGCTTCAATGGTGCTTTGAATCAAGCATTAATGGTGACAACTACTGGTGTGGAGGGTGAGGGCAGTCAAGGAAACAGCCAACGACAAGAAACATTCCAACAGCAATCAGCCCCAAATGACACCACGTTGGTAAATTGGCAAGCAGAGGATTTCTGTGGCATGAACCAGGTAGTTTCCCAAGGTGTTGCAGCCAACACAAGGTCAAAAAGGAGGAATTTGGGTGAAGAACAGCCATTAGCCCCAACCAATCCACAACCTTCCATGGCTCCACAAATGGTTGGCAAGCAAAATCCAATTTCAAATGCACAAGGGCAGCCAAGAACAGCCCCTAGGCCAACTCAAATACCAGTTGTTGCTGCCCACGTGCAAGGAGTGAATGTGCAAACCAAGGGACAACAAAGAGATCCTTCATCACCATTCAGTATCATTGATCAGATGAAGAAGACAAACGTCAATATATCAATGTGGGAATCCCTATCTATCCCAGGCCAAAGAGATTTACTACAAGCTGCCATGAAGGACTGGCCAACTTCGAATCAGCAAGTTCAGATGCAAGACAAAGTGCTTACAAATGCTGCCCAGCCTGAAGGAAATCATGGAGGACAGCAAGGTAAAATGTTGAAACCCCCTCCTTTCTATGTTTCATTGATCATTGGAAATCATCTAGTGCATAATTGTATGATAGATTCCGGGGCAAGTAGCTCAGTAATGCCTAAACAAATAGCTGATCAGCTAGGGCTCCAGTATGAAACAATATCCAAAGGGGTAGTGCAGCTAGATGGGACAGCAGTAACAACAGTTGGGGTGATTAGAAACTTGAGTCTTACCTTGCATGCCTGTCCAAATGTTGTTGTTTTACAAGATGTATCAGTCATAGACCTTCCACCACTCTTTGCCCTATGCTTGTCAAGGGACTTCACAGCCAAGATTGGGGGATATTTGTCTGCTGATTGGTCACACATGCTGTTCAGAATGAGGTATGGAACTAAGGCTACAATCAGGTCTGAACCTATTGCAAACTTCCACATTGAGCCTTACACTCCAAGTCAGATCAACGCCAATTGTTCAGCATTTGATCAAGAAGACCACCCAAGCACTGATGAGGCTGACACCAAGGTTGGAAGCATCCCAGATCTAACTCTTGATGAATGGGCAAACAAGATACATGCATTTGATCCTTATCAAGAAGTGGAAGAATCTGAGCTAGGGGTCTATTGCATACACGAAGAAAATCAGCCTATTCCTAGCATCACCAAGCCAAACCACAAAGATGACAATGAGGTATGGCAGCTATTTTTTGATGGATCAAGGAGTAGACAAGGTGCAGGAGGTGGAGCTATGCTTGTTTCACCTCAAGGAATAAAGTACTATTCAGCTTTTAGATTTCAGTTTGCATGCTCCAATAACACTGCTGAATATGAAGCCTTAGTGCAAGGGATGCATTGGGCAATCAAGAGAGGAATAAAGAACTTGCAAGTCTTTGGTGACAGTGAATTGATTGTAAATCAGGTCAAGGGACAACATGCTACCAAAAATGATCTTCTCAAGTGCTACAAGAACAGGGTGTGGGACCTCATGGAAGATTTTGAGGGTTTTGGCATCAAATCCATTCCTAGGGAAGAGAATCAAGCTGCTGACAGGCTTGCAGCAGTAGGGGCAGCCTTTGACATTGTGGAAAGCATTCAACAAGACAAGGTACAGCCAAACATCCACGTGATTGTGAGGCCTTCAGTGCCGGATAACAATGTCAGTTGGCAAGTGTTTGAAAATGACCAGCAAATCATCCATTTCTTGCAAGAAGAAGCTGAGTTCTCAGCCAAGAATCAAGAAAGATTGGAACAGCAGTATGGTGACCAAGTGGTACAGCTGAGAACTAACAAGCTGCCCAAGGGACTTATCACTTTGGAGTCCATTTTTAACCCCAATGATCAGTTTAGAAAGGAGAAAGCAAACATTCAGGTCAAGAGAGAGGATTCAGTATCCATCTTGGTAGAAGAGAACAAACCATTGCAAATTGGAAGGATGACAACTGAACAAGAAAGGTATGAGTTCATACAGCTGTGTCAAGAGTTCCCTGACGTGTTTGCTTGGAGCTATGAAGACTTGAAAGGTTTCAATCCCAACTTAGCTCAGCATACCATCGAATTGGATCCAAATACTAAGCCTGTCAGGCAGAAACAAAGACCAGTCAATCCACACATGGAGCCTCTCATGAGGAAAGAATTGGACAAGCTGATTGAGTCAAGGATCATATTCCCAATCAAGCATTCTAGTTGGGTTGCCAACTTAGTCCCAGTCAGAAAGAAGAGTGGAGAGATCAGATTGTGTGTTGACTTCAGAGACTTGAATAGAGCCTCTCTCAAGGACCATTACCCACTCCCTTCCATGGAGAAAATCTTGCAAGTTGTGGCTGGCTCCGAGAGGTTTTCACTACTTGATGGCTACTCAGGCTACAATCAGATTATGGTGAAGGAAGAAGACCAGTTCAAGACAGCCTTCACAACCAAATGGGGAACTTTTGCATACAGGAAAATGCCATTTGGGCTGTCCAACACTGGTGCTACCTTCCAAAGGGCAATGGACATGGCATTCAAAGGTTTGATTAACAACGTGGTGCTGATTTACCTTGATGACATCACTATTTTTTCCAAAAATGCAGCAGACCACCTCTCTCATTTGAGACAAGTCTTCACGAGGTGTAGGAGATTTGGAGTGTCTTTGAATCCTAAGAAGTGTATCTTTCTTGCACATGAAGGAAAGCTCCTTGGCCATATTGTCTCCAAAGAAGGATTAGCAATTGATCCAGAGAGGGTTGAAGCCATAAGAGCACTACCATTGCCAAGCCACAAGAAAGCCCTTCAGAGTTTCTTGGGAAGGATAAACTTTGTTCGGAGGTTTGTCCCAGATTTTGCAGCCCTTGTCAAGCCCATCACCAAAATGTTAAAGAAGAGCATGGCTTTCAAGTGGACAGCAGAAGGCAAGGAGAGTTTTGAAGCAATCAAAGAAGCTATCTCTCAAGCACCAACTCTCATCAACCCAGATTTCTCCAAGGATTTCATCCTCTATGCATTTGGAGGTAATGATACTATTTCTGCCATTTTGGTACAGCAGAACAAGGACAATGATGAGCAGCCAATTGCCTTCTTCAGCCGGAGCCTAGATGACTATGAGGTGAGGTACTCTTTTATTGAGAAGCATGTACTTGCAGTAATCAGAAGCTTGAAGAAATTCAAGCATTTAATCTCAAGCAACAAGGTCCAGTTGCTGGTCTCACATGCTGGGGTTAAGGACTTCCTCCTCAACAAAGATTTGAATGAGAAAAGGGCAGGTTGGATCACCCGTGTCATGGAGTATGACATTGAGATCAAGATCACCAAGCTGGTAAGAGGGAAAGGATTGTGTGAGCAGCTGGTTTTGGGGAAGCAAAAAGAAGTATGCAATGAAGAAGAGGCTGTTTTGACAGTCCAGGACAGCCATGAGCCAAGTGGCAATCAAGAAGAAGACAATGTTGCCCCCACTCCTTGCTGGACCCAAGGTATTATACACTTCCTAGGCACAGGCCTATGCCCTCCAGAGATGAACAAGACCCAAAAGAGACACTTCAGATTGCAGGCTGTCCCGTATGCCATTGTTGATGGAGTTTTGTTCAAGAAAGATGTGAATGGAGTGCTGCTGAGATGCATTAGCACAAATCAGATTCAAAGGGTGTTGGAAGAGTTCCATGGTGGACCAGCTGGTGGTCATTTTGCACCAAGAGTGACAGCTCTAAAAATCATGAAGGCTGGTTATTATTGGCCTAAGATCTTCAGTGATTGCTATGCATGGATCAAGAGGTGTAAGAATTGTGCATTCTTCACAGGAAAAGAGAGACTTGCTGCCCTTCCATTACATCCAATCTCAGTTGACCAGCCATTCATGCAATGGGGTTTGGACTTCATTGGAGTCATTAATCCCAATTCAAGCCAAGGGCACAAATGGATTTTGACAGCCACGGACTACCTCACCAAATGGACAGAAGCAGTAGCACTCAAAGAGGCAAATGAGTCTAGCATCTTAGACTTTTATGAGGGGATAACAACCAGATTTGGTGTACCTGCTACAATAATCTCTGATAATGCATTGGCATTCATTGGATCTAAGGTGACCGAGTGGGCTGTTAAGAACGGGATCTACCTAAGCACTTCATCAAACTATTACCCTCAAGGTAATGGCCAGGCCGAGTCTACAAACAAGAACTTGTTGAGGATCATTAGGAGGACTCTTGACGAGAATCAGAGGTCTTGGCATACCAAACTGAAATCAGCCTTATGGGCTGATAGGATAACTCCCAAGAGATCCATAGGTAACTCTCCATTCAGGCTTGTCTATGGAAGAGAAGCAATCTTGCCCATGTCACTTGAGTTGCCAACATTGGAACTCATGAAGCAGCTGGAGTTGCTAGAGTTTGAGCCCATGGAGGTGAGGTATGCAGAGTTGATGGAGCTGCAAGAGATCAGAAATCAGGCATCCCAAGCAATGGAAAAGGATCAAGCTTTGATCAAAAAGACCTTTGATAGGAAGGCCAAGGATAGATCTTTTCAGGTTGGAGATCTAGTGTTGAAATGGGATGTGGATAGAGCAAAACCGGGAAGGCATTCAAAATTTGATGCCATTTGGAGTGGCCCATACATGGTCACGAAGTGCAAGAACAACAATGCTTTCCAATTGGCCTCATTGGATGGTGAAGAACTGCAGATTCCAGTAAATGGAATCTATCTCAAGCATTGCTTCTAGAGGAAAAATTACCACCTTGTAAATATTAGATTAGATTTTCATTCCTCCAAGTGCTTGTGCACATTGTTTTGCTGTAGGTTAGTTTTGTTTTCCCTAAGTGCTTTGACACAGCTTGCTGTCCATGGAGATGTTTTGCAGTCCTTGCTCCCATCAGGTGATATTCCATCTTCCTCCTTACACATTCTAAGTCAGTTGGGGTTCTAAACAGAATATTTGATGACTCCATGCCCAATGGACTGCTTCAGGCAACTGGTATCTTCTACCTAGCAGGCAGGTGACCCCGCTGAGTCACCAAATTGTTATCCAAAATTCACCCCCCAGGGTAATTTTGATAACATGCATCAGATTATTCTGTCCCGAGCAAGTAGATTGATTCAAGGCCCAAAATCATGAAAATCAGCTAAGTCCTAGTCCTCGCAGCAGCTGGGACAGTTGGGACATCAGGGCGCGAATCAGTTGAAAAGCCGCCAGGTGGTCTGCGCAGCAATTGGGACGTCGGGACGCGTGGGACGTGAAAGGTTGAACCGGCCGAAAGTGGAAAAAATTGCCAAGTTTTTTCTGGGACATCTGGGACAAGAGTACATAGAGGACGCGGATCGGCCGGTTTGGTGCAAGTCAGTCCATTTCGGGCGGTTCGGAGAATTTTTTTCGAGGAATTCTGGGACAGTTGTGACAAGAGTACGCGGAGGACGCGAACTAGCCGGTTCGGCTGAAACAGAGGACTTTCATTTAGGACATCCAGGCCAAAAGTACGTGTGGGACGTGAAAAGGTGAAGTGGCCGAAAAGAGACAAGGAGGCCCGCGGATGAATCAGGAAATGCCACGTGTCAGGGGGAAAATGACTCGAAGAATTTGCTAAGTGTTGGCCAAAAATTTCAAAGGGCAAGGTTTGAAGGGTCGGCCCGAGCTAATAGACACAAGACACGTGTCCTAAGGCGGGGGGGAGTTCAGAGCCAGGGAAAGACTTAGGAAAATTTGACAAAAGTCTTGGGCCAAAAAATTAAAAGACAAGGATGACCCCGCGCCCCTGTCCTCCAACCAGATCACGCCACGTGTCCCAAGTGGCGGGGCGCGGGGGGAAAGTGATTTTTTTTTTTTTCAAAATTATAAAAACGTCAAAATTTCAAAGGGAAACCCATGGGAGGTGGAGGAGAGAGAATTTCTCATCCAATCAGTGCTTGCCATGTGGCATGGACCAGTGGAGCGTGGAAATTTTTTGAAAATTTTTCCAAAGACAAAAAAGAGGTAAAATTTGAAATTTTTTCCCGCCGATCCGTTTTGGGCCGTTTTTTCCCTAAATCTTCAAACGATCATATCTTTTGATCCAGAACTCAGATTTGCACGTTCTTTATATCATTGGAAATCTGTTGAATTTCTCTACATGATTCCATGGTCAATTTCTAATTTTGGTTCATTTTGGAGAGAGAAAATTCAAAAACAGCTCTGGTACGTGTCCATGGCCAGAAATGACATTTCAACAACCAAATTTAATACAGAATGGGTCGCATTCTCCTCCAATTTGGTCAAAAATGACAGGGTATGGGTTTGTAAGGTCCCCCATGCTGATTTAATGCATTTTCAGTCAATGAGGAATGGGCTCCCACGTTTTTGTACGTTTTCTCTCTCCTGGGCTCGACCCATGCACTGTAAAAGCCAGATTTGGCTCATTTCTTCAAGGGGAACACTTTTTTGAACATCAGACTTCTTCTTTCACCTGAAAACAAGTGAATTTTGTAAGTATCAGGCCTTTTTCAAGGATTGTAACAGGTTTATACCTCTTTGATGGTGTAATGCAAGGGATTTTACATGGAAATGACAGTGTAAACTCTGTGAATGTTTTCAGTCCTCTGTTTGTATTGTTTTTACTTCATTTTCAGATCTCTTATTGCATCTTATCAGCTTGTGTATGTTTTTTTTTGTGTTGCATTTCATGGATTTGTGCCTATTTTTATGAGCAAAAAATGTTCACCACTCCTTTGGTGCATCACCATCATTAGGTTAGTTTCATTTTCTGCATTTCTTATCCCTGTCTACTTGCAAATTAGGGTAAAATTAGGATTTGAACCTCTGCAATTGTGTAAACACTAGATCTAATCAGAGGAGTTTGAGGAACTAGCCTTTAATCTGGAGATTCTTCTCTCATTTTACAAGTCCCCACATTTGGAGAAAGGATTCAATGTTTTGCAATCACACTGGATGCTAGAGTGATCAACCTAGAAATTTGATCAACATCCAGGGGTGCTTTGATTTTGCACTAACAGGTTTACGGTTAAGGGTTTAGGGTTTAGGCTATAGGTTTTAGGGTTTAGATTTTACTACTAAGGGTTTAGGGTTTAGAGTTTATGGTTTAGGCTATAGGGTTTAGGTTTTAGATCTCAGAGTTTACGATTTAGTGTTTCAAGTTTAGGGTTTAGGATTTATGGTTTATGGTTTAGGGTTTAATATTTAGGATATAGGGTTTAGGATTTAGTTCTCAGTGTTTGGGGTTTAGGGTTTAGGGTTTAGGATTTAGGGTTTAGGTCTCGAGGTTTGAGGTTTAGGTCTAAGGGATTACAGTTTAGGGCTTAGCATTTAGGGTTTAGGGTTTAGTGTTTAGGGTTTATTTTTTAGGGCTAAAATTTTATGTTTCATGGGGTTTACGATTCAAGGTTTATTTTTTGGGGTTTAGGGTTTAAGGCTTAGTGTTTAGGGTTTAGGGTTTAGGGTTAAAGCTTTAGGATTTATGGGGTTTACGATCCAAGGTTTATTTTTTAGGGTTTAGGGTTTAGGGCTTAGGGTTTAGAGTTTAGAGTTTCAGTTTTAGGGTTTAGGGTTTAGGGCTTAGGGTTTAGGGTTTAGAGTTTCAGTTTTACGGTTTAGGGTTTAGGATTTATGGTTTATGGTTTATGATTTAGGGTTTAATATTTAGGGTATAGGGTATAGGGTTTAGGGTTTAGGTTTTTGGGTTTAGGGTTTAGGACTAAATTTTTTTGGTTTATGTTGTTTATGTTTCAAGGTTTAGTGTTTAGGGTTTATGTTTTAGGGTTTAGGGTTTACGGTTTACGGTTTTGAGTTTATAGTGTTTAGGGTTTAGGATTTACAATTTATCATTTATGGTTTCAGGTTAAATATTTAAGGTTTAAGGTTTAGGGTTTAGTGCTTAGGGTTTAGGGTTTAGGGTTTAGGTCGTAGGGTTTAAGGGTTAGGGATAAGCGATTATAGTTTAGGGTTTAGTGTTAGTGTTTAGGATTTATGGTTTAGGGTTTTCTTTATGG
>JAHRHJ020001174.1:0-30709 GCA_019776745.2 Taxus chinensis
TTCTTATATCTATATTCATATCTAAACAATAATGTAAGTATATATATTAATTGTTTATCAAAACAACAAATAAAAAGACATGTATGTACATTTATGCATATTTGAGAGTATATTGATAAACATGTAGATATATTTTATATATGTGTGTGTTGGGTGTATTTTATATTGATTGCTAGAATGATTTGTGATGCTTGGTTTGATTGTATAATTGTGTTGCAATTTGTATTTTATTTTTTACTGTACATACATATATGTTCACATGTACATATGTATGTGTGTAAGTATGTGTATATCTATATGTATATGCATAATTGTGTTGCAATTTGTATTTTATTTTTTATTGTACATACATATATGTTCACATGTACATATGTATGTGTATATCTGTATGTATATGCATATACATATGTATATGTATATGTTTTTCTCTTGTAGATATGCGTAAGTGTATATATGGGTAAGTGTAGGAAGTTGATGGACAAAAATGGGGTAATCCATGGACATCATATTGTAAAAAATAACAAAATCTCAACCTGTAGGGATTATTAGCAATACGCGCATTCAAAATTAGAAAACAATATGTAAATATGAATCGTAGCATCCGGAATCTAGTTTCTAAAATACTATTTTTTTTCAAAAATGGACAAACTTTAGCTATATTAAACACTTAGAATTATATGACTTGGTTTTTTTTTTGAAAAAAACTTATAAGATTGTAGTTCGTTTGCCCGTGATTTGGATGACGAAACCTTGTTATTTTTTATTCATTTGGTGAAAAGTTAGATGTAGTTGTCTATTTTGGGATGAATTTTATGTTGTATTTTTTTGAGCAATATTTTTTTTATTGATTTTTTCTGTGAAAGTGGTCTGAAAATATTTAGAAAAAGGAGTGCTTTCCGTTTGCCCGCCATAACTATATCAAAAAATATCAATTTTTTTTTTAATGTGTATAGAATTTATCCACGCTTGGGATGGTATAAGTTTTATCACATTTTGATAAGCGAAACAAAAGTTACAGTCTTAAACGTAGACATGAACATTCATGGAAAAATATGTCTTAAAAATCTATTGTTAATAAAAAATTAGAAAATGATATTTATCTTATTCTATTCACTTTAAAATCAATATTTCTACGAAGCTAACAGTCTTCCCTACGCGATGACACCATTTTTGTGAAATGTTTTTAGTTTTTTAGCATGGTTCAAGTCTTTGGAAGAGCAAATTTGAGGTTTTTTGACCCACTTCATAATGACCTTCCATAGCTTTGGTTGGGGAAAAACAAAGATTTCCCGAGGCTCAGGTTTGACAGATAGATATGCGATCACGGTTTATAAAGTGTGCTCGTGGTTCATAAATCATATTTACACACATCCCAATGTCTGAATTACCATGTGATTTTTACTCTTTAACCTTACCGTACAAATTACTGCGAAATTCTGTCTTTTTCTACACGTTTTTCTTATGACCGGAAGCAAAACATCATGTGAGATAAGAAACAAAGTAAAAAAGAAAGTCATTAATTAAAAAAACCAAACGAATTAGAAGCCAACAAAATTTAAAATGCTGAGCGAATGCAGAATCTTCGTAAATCAAGAAGAGGTTCATCTTCAACCCCAACTATTGTAAGCAATGAAGAACCGTGTAATGTTTCTTCTGTCAATGTTAAAGTTGAATAAAATACTCATTATGAAGATGTTTTTACTGTCAATGTTGAAGAAGAATTAAATACTCATGATGTAGCAAATGTTGAAATTGAAGGAGACAATGAAAATGTGAATAAGAAAATTTATGTTAAAACTATAGACATATAAAATTTGACAAAAACACCTCTTAGGATTTTACGTAAGAAACTTAATTTTTTTATTGAAATTGATAAAAACATATTGAAACCAATGTCTGACAAACTTTCTGAATGACAAATCAGAAGAAAAGTCACTGAAATATGGGATAATCATTTTGAAATTTTAAATGATTCCCAAAGATGTCAGTTGTTGGTTAGTTTGATGAAATTGATTAAAATTAGACCTACATTAAACACCTTAGGATTGACAACATCTAATATACGTCAATAGACGCACTAGGGATAGTAATATTGTGCGTTGTGTACTTGTTACTAGTGTTGTAAGTGAATCAATAACAAAATAATGTTTGATTACGCAAACAAGTCGAATGTTGTAAGTTAATCGAAAAACTCTAATGAAAGTAATTGAAAGACGTAATATCCTTCAATCACTCAATAACGCCAATTTTTGGGCATTTTCTACTAGAGCACCGCATACGAACAAAAATTATTTTTATGCTATAAGAGAAGTTATTCAATTTTGACATGATAATACTAGAGTTTCACCTAATACAAGAGATGTTATAAAACAGAGAGTTGGTTCTACTAATCGTGAACCACATCCAAAGTATTTCTTAGATATGATTCAAACTCAATTTTTTCGTAAGTTTGAACAAGAGAATCTAGAAATTAAAATTAGTTAACGTTTTTTTGAAATGTTAAAACCATTCTATGTGAAAAACAACCACGCTCGTACCACTTGTTGTAGGCAACATGTTTAATTTGCGATGCATTATGCTAAATTTTTACGTATTCGTTCTATTTTTCATTTTGAAACTATGTTATCAGATTGTGGTGTTCAAGTTCCACCAATATCTTCCAGGGATTTCATTCCTGATATATTTTGTGAAAAAGAAGTTGGACAATTTTTTTATAGTCAGAATTGTTTAGATGAAAGTTGTATTACATGCGGCGGATTACCTAAATTGGAAAGTTGCATCCATGAGTAAAATGAAGGTACAATAGAACATAATTTAGTTGAGTTTGATAAATATAAATCAATTGCATACCAGTTGAAAGATGGAAAAGAGTCTAAACGGTGTGAGTTAGTTATAGAACAAATGTCTGTTTTCTAATTTTTGAGAAAATTTAAGGATGAAATTGTTTATGAGTATGCTAGGCATACACATAGAGCTTGATGGTTAGATGAACAGTTTAAGATATGCAAGGACAGTGGTCAATTTTGTAGAGAATTACACATTGCAACCACAAATGGAGGTTCAATCGCAATATTACAACTCAATGCAAGTTGCTATTTTTGTGCAAAGAGCTCTTGCAAGAGAAGAGTTGAAGTACAAAGATGGTGCTAAAATAAAAGACGCAAAAAGCATAGTGGAATGATGTATTGACAACATGGCCCGAGGTTCTCAAGAAAATTTCACAGTACGCAGATATTTTTGGTTGATAGAGGAACAACAAATTGCTAACTACGAGGATTGTATGACACTCATTGGGTCCAGTGATATGCACTCATTTTGTAGCTTAGACGCTACTTCATGGGCTGTATGGACAAGAAAGTTGATATATTTTTGTGCATCTTGTATCGAATTTGTCACTGCTGAGTGTGATTCACAAGAATGGGTGGATGGATGGATTTATAGGCCTCTAACTCCACTTCTTAGTTATCAACCTCCACAAGTATTACGACTTGTTTCTGCAGATGAAGTTGCAACATCCAAGGACTTTGACGAAATTTTGATTTTGGTGCAATAAGGTATTTATGGTTATTTATTTAATTTTTGTATTGAGTTATGTCCATTGAAATTTTAATATGTAATTTAAATTTGAGTTGTTCAACTTTTTTTTTGTAGGACATGTGTTTGCAGTTATTGCGATAGAAAACAATGAAGAAGGAACAAACTATTTCTTATGTCGTTGCATCGAGAAAAGAATGAAGTTGACTTCTCCTATTATAGATAGCGAAGATATTGAGTATCATACAGGGTCAGTGGTAGTTACTGGAACTTGACTTCGATGGTATCTATTAAAAAACTCCTCTGTTTGGGTGTTTGAAGACTTTGAGACACATAAGAAAATACTCTTATATTCGCATCTAGTTCTAGCGACAAATATTCAGCTGTATAGATATCGAGAAAGACCTAATAACAAGATTCTTTGGAAGGTTCGAGAGTCAGATCATGAAACAATCTTGTCTGCTATTCAGAGTAGATCCGATCCTGATAGTTCATTAGAATGAATTTACAATGCTCATGTCTGGTATATATAATTTCTTTGATATATATAAATTTGTTAGATAGATTTAAGTTCATATATTTTATTTTAAATTTGTGTATTTTTTATACATCTAGTATGGTTTTAATTTGAAACTTAAATTTCTTTGACTAACACTTTTATGTTCAGGTTAGTGGTGCTGGAAAAGCTTCTACCTTCACGTGGTGGGCACTGTTAGTAGAGAATTTTAAATTCTCGAAGCTAAGAGAAACTTTTATTGTTTTACAAGAAAAGAGAAGCAATTAACAATGATTTATGTACCCATGGAGGGGGTTCTTGGCTTCAAAGGAGGTAGCCCAGAAGCACCTGGTGCTTAGAGAATCGAAATGAATCCTCCCCAAGTGTTTACAAGACTATACCTACGCGTGTGCACAATCGGTTTGGTGCCACGACTCATCGTTTACAAAATATAGCGTTTGACAACATTACACTGGCTCAAACTGTACTATTTCGCGTGTTTGCAAACAATAGGACAATGACAACACCAATCTGGGAAGGAAAAAACTGAGAGAGACTATTATAGAGGGTCCCTATGTCGAGGTGTTGGATTAAACAAAACGTCTCTAGGTGCCACGGAGTCCGAGTAGTCACCCGTCAAAGTTGAACGATATTTTGGTCTCAGGGCTCTTAAGGGACTACGACCGAACGAAGTAGCTCGGAAGTAATGACCTTTTCACGCACCAAAACACTACCTCCTCTAGCGTTCACCTGGCCACCTAGACGTGTCGGCACAATCGTTTTGGTGCCATGACCCACCGTTTGCAAAATATAGTAGTTGACAACCTTACACTGGCTCAAACTACACTATTTCATGCGTTTGCAAACAATATGGCAACGAGAGCATCGATCTGAGAAGGAAAAAAACTAGAGAGACTATTGTAGAGGGTCCCTACGCTGAGGTGTTGGATCAGACGAGACGTCTCTAGGTGCCACGGAGTTTGATTAGTCACCCGTCGAAGTTGAACGATATTTTTGTCTCAGGGCTCTTAAGGGACTACACCTGAACGAAGTAGCCTGGAAGCAACGACCTTGTCACGCACCAAAACATCGCCTCTTCTAGCGTTCACCTGGCCACCTAGACATGTCGGCGCAGTCGGTTCAGTGCCATGACCCACCATTTGAAAAATATAGCGTTTGACAACCTTACATTGGCTCAAACTGCACTATTTTACGCGTTTGCAAATAATATGGCAGCTAGAGCACCGATCTAGGAAGGAAAAAAATGAGAGAAGCTATTGTAGAGGGTCCATACGCTGAGGTGTCAGATCATACGAGACGTCTCTAGGTGCCACGGAGTCCGAGTAGTCACTCGTCGAAGTTGAACGATATTTTGGTCTCAGGGATTTTAAGGGACTACGACTGAACGAAGTAGCCCGGAAGCAACGACCTTGTCGCGTACTAAAACACCACCTCCTCTAGTGTTCACCTGGCCACCTGGACATCTTGGCACAGTCGGTTTGGTGCCACGACCCACCGTTTGCAAAATATAGCATTTGACAACCTTACACTGACACAAACTGCACTATTTTACGCATTTACAAACAATATGGCAGCGAGAGCACCGATCTGGGAAGGATAAAACCGAGAGAGAATATTGTAGAGGGTCCCTACACCAAGGTTTTAGATCATACGAGACATCTCTAGGTGCCATGGAGTCAGAGTAGTCAGTCATCGAAGTTGAACGATCTTTTGGTCTCAGGGCTCTTAAGGGACTACGCCCGAACGAAGTAGCCCGGAAGCAACGACCTTGTTGCACACCGAAACACCACCTCCTCTAGCATTCACTTGGCCACCCGAAAGTGTTGACGCAGTCAGCTTGGTGCCACGACCCACCGTTTACAAAATATAGCGTTTGACAACCTTACACTAGTTCAAACTGCACTATTTCACACGTTTGCAAACAATAGGGCAGCGAGAGCACCGATCTGGGAAGGAAAAAATAGAGAGAGGCTATTGTAGAGGGTTCCTACACCGAGGTTTCAGATCAGACGAGACGTCTCTAGGTGCCACGAAGTCCGAGTAGTCACCCGTCGAAGTTGAATAATATTTTGGTCTTAGGGCTCTTAAGGGACTACGCCCGAACGAAGTAGCTCGGAAGCAACGACCTTGTTGCACACCGAAATAACTCATTTAATGTTCGCCTGGCCGCCGAGATGTGTTCGTGCATTCGGTTCGGTGCCACGACCCACCGTTTGCAAAATATAGCATTTGACAACCTTACATTGGCGCAAACTGCACTATTTCGTGCATCTGCAAACAATAAGGCAATGAAAGAACTGATCTGGGAAGGAAAAAATTGAGAGAGGCTATTGTAGAGGGTCCCTACACTAAGGTTTCAGATCAGACGAGATGTTTCTAGGTGCCACGGAGTCTGAGTATTCACCCGTCAAAGTTGAACAATATTTTGGTCTCAGGGCTCTTAAGGGACTACGCCCGAACGAAGTAGCCTGGAAGCAACGATCTTGTCACGCACCAAAACACCACCTCCTCTAGCATTCACTTGGCCAACCAGACATGTCAACACATTCGGTTCGGTGCCACGACCCACCGTTTGCAAAATATAGCCTTTGACAACCTTATACTGACTCAAACTGCACTATTTCACGCGTTTGCATACAATAGGGCATCGAGAGCACCAATCTGGGAAGGAAAAAACCGAGAGAGGTTATTGTGGAGGGTCCCTATGCCGAGGTTTCGGATCAGACGAGGCATCTCTAGGTGCCATGGAGTTCGAGTAGTCACCCGTCGAAGTTGAATGATATTTTGGTCTCAGGGCTCTTTAGGGACTGCGCCCGAACAAAGTAGCGTGGAAGCAACAACCTTGTTGTGCACCAAAACAAAACCTCTTTTAGTGTTCACCTGGCCACCCGGACATGTCGGCGCATTCGGTTTAGTGCCATGACCCACCGTTTCTAAAATATAGTGTTTGACAACTTTACACTGGCTCAAACTGCACTATTTCGCGTGTTTACAAACAATAGGACAGTGAGAGCACCCATATGGAAAGGAAAAAACCGAGAGAGACTATTTTAGAGTGTCTTTACGCCGAGGTTTCAGATCAGACGAGACATCTCTAGGTGCCACGGAGTCTGAGTAGTCCCCTATCGAAGTTGAACGATATTTTGGTCTCAGGGCTCTTAAGGGACTACACCCGAACGAAGTAGCCCGGAAGCAACGACCTTGTCGTGCACCAAAACAATACCTCTATTAGTGTTCACCTAGCCACCCGGATGTGTATGTGCATTCGGTTTGGTGCCACGACGTTCTGAGGCATGACTTCTCACTCCTCGCCTCCATTCATTTCCTAGGACTAAAAACATTCAGTGTCACTTTGTTTACCTTCCATCTCTCTTGTACTCTTTGGACTTGCCTCTGTCCTCTTAGGTGCTTCATCACTATCCTTGCTTTGCTTTCTTGAGCTATGTTGTTGTGGTGATCTCTCTTCATCCTCTGCTGCCCCAACTAAGTGCTTACATGCTCATTATGTTTGCATTGTAATATGGTCATGCTCTTGGCTACCTTGAAACTTTTTACATAATTTTCATCCCTTAATGGGTATCTAATACCCTAATTATCATGCTTTGAAGATTCATAAGAATAAAGCATTCCCTTGTTATTCTAATAGTGGATTAAGTATTTGAATATAGGTCAAGAATACTAAATGGAGTTGAAATTAAATGAGCCATAATTGCTAGTGAAGCAAGAACTAGTGAAAAGTGGTGAGTAAAGGTAAGTCATGTTAAAGGAATGAAATGCATTTATTCATTGTTTCTAATAGTATGGTGAGAATGTGAACATATGAATAAGATTATCAATAATCTGCTAAGGCAAGTAGCTTCAAGTTTGCATATTTGGATGGAATTTTAGAAGTAGAATGAAGTGGCCAATCAAGTCACTTATGAAGCATGCTAAAAGAAGTGAAGGAAACAAATAAGTGAGAGCCTATGAAGGAATAAAAGGAAAATAGTTTCCATGCACAAGAAACATGAAGAAGAGAAAATAATTCTCATAATGGAGAACATAGCACGAAAGAAAAATAATGGAGGAGAAAGGAAGTGCAAAATGAAATGCTTAGAGAATAAATAGGTACTCATTCAATATGAAATGAGAAACAAGAGGAAAGTCGCGAGAAAAGGTCAAATTTCAGTTTGAGGCAAGCATGTAATGGCTGTGATCAATAAATGAAGAAAGTGAAGGAGAGAGTGAATACTTTTTGTACATGAGAAAATACAAAGGTTTGAGGAGATATTTATGATAGGATGTTCAAAGAAACAAGAGACAAGTCAAGAGAAAAAAGAGTGAACAATGGAAAAATAAGGAGAAAGAAAAAAGTCTTGAATACATACAAACAAATAAAAGGAAAGAGAGGATGGTAAGTCCAAGAAGAAAGAGACAAACAATGAAAATGAAAGAGAGAAGTGAATCTAATTTAAACGATAATCAAATTGAATGTTTAACTTCTTAGTTGATTGGCATATAACACCAAATTATAAAGAGATAAGGTGTGTACATATATTGATTCCCTTAATTTCTCTAAAACAATGTAAATGCTTCCCTTAATTTCTCAGCAATTGTACCATGCAATGTTGCACCATAAGTAACGTTATATTCATATAGTTCAAGATGAACTCTACCTTGCTTATTTCTATCAATGTTCACATTAGTTGATATGCAACAGATGAGTGTTAGCTTTAAAAGAAAAAAAGTAATTACATATTGCCCTTTTGTAGTTCACCTAGCATGGTTTTGCTTAATGGAATAGGTTTGCTTAACAATTGTACCATGTAGTGCTCCGAGACATGGTTTTTTAATTTTAAATCAAACATACATATTTAGAACTAATAAATGGTTATGAAAACATACATAGAAGGATAACATACATGCAATGAAGTCGAATCAAACATATAGAAGTAATATCGTTATGAAAACCAACACACATGGATATATAAGAATCAAACAAAGTGTGCTCCAGACGCACGTCTCTAAAAATATGTAAGTTCATAACATGTGTACATCGAACTAAGTGTGTCATAATGTATATAGGAGCACATGCGGTTGCAAAAGACTATATATACAATGGAATATATGAAGAAACATGTTCACTAGGACCAGATGGCCCATATATATATTTATGTATATATATATATATATATATATATATTATATATATATATATATCTATGTACATCCAGGTGGACTATGAATCTACTCATGAAACATCTTCCCTCTCTTCACCCTGCTAGAAGTAGCATGTTCATGACCTAGGGACGTAGTGGAGGGAGATTCCACTATGAATTTCATCCGAGTGGTCCTAGGCATCTCTAAGCAGATCTGCAACCTAACCTGCACATTTATAAACAACAAGTTTTTAACACCCAAAATTTTAAAATACATTCAAAATTTAGAAACTTGTACAATTTAGTTAAAATACATGTGAAATCTTACCGTAATGTCATGATCCCTATCAATTTGTCATTGATGCATCGCAGGGAAAACAATCGACTCACGAGGGGTAAGCTATATACAAATAATTAATTTTCAAATTAAATATTTCACATACATACAAAATTTGATATTGTAGATTTAAGTAATAAGAAATAATGAACCTCCAAAATTTAACAAATTTTAAAAATTGTACCTCAATTAGTGGATCTGCAGATGCTATGGCAGTATCTACAACAACCTCTACAGTCTGCATATATGGAGGAGTCTCTCTGGTAGTCATAAGCTATACAAAAAATATGTACAAATCAATATTAAAATCTACATGACTGCACCACATAACAGAGTTCCAAAGCATGTAATCCACGTGAACTTCTACAATTAGAAACAAAGTGTAAAGAGAAACTAACCTGTGTAAAACTCATGTGAGGAGTGTTAGTAGCCTTAGTTCCCAGAGCAGATGATGACCCACCAGGCTCTTGTGTATAAAAGACAAACATATTAATATGTACAACATACACGTGAAACATTATAATAATAATCTAGTGCAATCAAATGAAATTAAAAATGTAAGTTTGTACAACTTGAAACTTACGTTTGAAACACACCCAACTGCAGTAGCTAGCATGTCGATGCCAGGTGTTTCCTTCACCGGCTCTTGCTATTTAAAATAAAATAAAAAATTAGTGTTTTACATATATGTACATGATGTACAATCAAATACATATATATTAAAATTTTAAACATGTGAATTAAACTATAAGAGAGTGGGGAGTGGGAGAGTGTGAGAGAGAGGGGAGTGGGAGAGAGGAGGGATAGGGTGAGAGAGTGGGGAGGGAGAGGGAGAGCGAGGGATGGGGAGGGAGGGTGAGAGCAGTAGAGAGAGAGAGACGGGGGTGGGGAGAGGGAGAGGCAGATGGAGAGAGGGAGAGGGAGAGATAGGGCGAGGGGGAGTGTGATGGAGAGAGGGAGAGGAAGAGGAAGAGATAGGACGCAAAAAAGATGAGCGGAGGGAGGGGTCGAGAGGAGAGGGGAACGGGCGGTAAGGTGATGCCGACAGGGGCTGGCAGAGGGGACAAAGGAGAGGATAGGGATTGAGAAAGAGAGTGAGAGTGACAAGAGAGAGGGTGGAGAGGGGACGAGGGGGAAGAGAAGGGGAGCAGGGAGTTAGCAAGAGGGAAGGTGGGACGTAGGGGGGAAGCAGAGGAGGCAGTGGGGGAAGGGAGAGTGAGGGATGGGGAGGGAGGGTGAGGTAGATGGGGAAGGGCATGAGGGGAGAGCGGTAAAGAGAGAGATATAGGGGTGGGGAGAGGGAGAGAGAGGGGAGGGGAGGTGGAGGGGGAGAGGGTAGGGAGATGGGGGAAAGATAGGGAGGGAGAGGGGGAGAGAGGGAGAGGGAGAGAGCTGGAGCGGGAGAAAGAGAGTGAGGGGGAGGGTGTGAGAGGGGGGCGAGAGGGAGTGGGAGGGTGTGAGAGGGGAGATAGGGAGGGGGAGGGTGAGAGAGGGGGGAGAGGGCGACAAAGAAAGTAAGGGAGAGAAAGAGAGTGAGAGGGACAAAGAGGGAGAGGGAGAGAGATAACTAGGGAAAGAGTGGGAGAGGGGGGGAGGGAGAGGGAGCAAGAGAGGGGAGGGGGAGGGGAGATTTAGAGTGTAGGGGAGGGAGATATAGAGGGGGAGAGATAGGGAAATTGAGGGCGAGGGGGAGGGAGATATAGTGGGGGAGAGATAGGGAGATTGAGGGGGAGGGGGAGGGAGATACAGTGGGGGAGAGATAGGGAGATTGAGAGAGAGAGGAGTGAGGAAGAGGGGGAGGCGGAGGGATTGAGAGGGGGAGGGATGGGCCCGAGCTATAGTCGCGGGGGAGTGGGGGACACTCTTCGGATGTGTCTACTATTGTCGGTCCCTGACGTAGTGTCCGTGTTCCATAAGAGGGAGAGGGAGCAAGAGAGGGGAGGGGGAGGGAGATACGGAGGGGGAGAGATAGGGAGAGAGAGAGAGGAGGGGGGAGAGGGGGTGGCGGAGGGCGAGAGAGAGGGGGGATCTGGTGAGAGGGATAGGGTGATAGATAGAAGTGGGAAGGGAGAGTGATGAGAATGGATGAGTCCGAGAGTGGGGAGAGAGCCTGGCCGAGGGGAGGACGTGAGTGGGCCGAGCGTGACTTATGGGGATGGTATATGGCGCTACAAGTTGTCGTTATTGCAAGAGCAAGGGTATCTTTGTGATTTCGTTACTAGTAGGGTCACATAGGTCGGATCGTTCTCTCTCCTTTTTCGTTAGTCTTTCTTTCCTTTTTCTTCTTTCTTTCCCTCTTTTTTCTTTTCTCTTCCTCTTTCTCTCTCTCTGGCTTCTCTTTCTCTTTTTCTCTCTCTTTCTTTCTCTTTCGTCTTTCTCTTCTCTCTTTTTCTTTTTCATTTCTCTCCTCCCTCTCTCTCTCTTTTTTCTTTTTCTCTCTCTCTCCTCTCTCTTTCGGCTCTCCTCCCTTTTTCCTTTTCTTTCTTTTCCCTCTCTCTTTTCTTCTCGTTCCTCTCTCTTTTTTCTTTCTCTTTTCTCGTTCTTTCTTTTTTCCTTTCGTTTTTCGGTCAGCCTTGCCGGCGGGCACGTCCGGTCTCTCTGGCTCTAGGTCCCTGGGGGGGGGGCGGGGGGTGCGTGTCTCTCCCCAAATCTCGAGGTGTAAAGATGGGTCCCCGGGGGGTTGCCTCGGGTGCGCGGGTGTGGCAGGTGCGCAATGGGTGGCAAAAAGAAAAAACGACGTAGGACAGAGGGCAAGAGGTGGGGTTGAGTCTAATGAGCATGGAGTGCCAGGCTGGCGTCGGTGTCAGAGAGAGGGATGCAGATCGAGGGAGGGGGAGACGGATCGGTGGAAATATAGGGAGGGAGAGAAGAGAGGGAGCAGAGAAGGGCGAGCGCGACAAAAGAGATTAAGGGTAGAGAATAGAGCGAGACTCTCCTCTCCGTTTCTCTCTCTCTCTCGAGAGATATAGATAGGAGATCCCGCGTGGTCTTTTATCATTATCCATTTTCCTCATTTTTACAAAAACCAAAAAAAAAAGTAACTAGCTTATCCCTCACACACCTTCCCATGGGATCGTAGATGCATCAAAAGGGGATCATTAACAACTTCCGCTTCTTCTTTTTACCCACCTTAATCTATCCAACACCAGTATTTGGATTTACATTTTCGTTAGTGTATTGGTATGTTCATTTTTAAAAAAATCATTTTTGCAAGAGTTTGAATCTCCATCAGCACAGGAGTAGAGAGAGATTCCTCAAAATCAAAATGCAGAAGGGCATCCTTAGGTACTGGAGTAGGGGAATGAATGACCTCTACAATCTTTGAATCATAAACATCATCGTACTCTGAATCTTCCTCTAATCACAATTCATCTCACTATCAACAATTAGGTGACAAGGATCTGAGTTCTGATCCACCTGACAAGATCTACTTTGGACCATTTTAACCCCTTCTCACAATTGGTCAAGAGTGGCCTGATGAGTATCTGAGAGTGGCTGAGCTTGGAAAATGAGCTTGTAATGTTGCACAAATGCTTACAACATGAGATGTGGATTAGTGATTCAAGCTCCATTATCAATGATAGCTCAGATCTGTTGAGATAGCTTATTGGCTTGAAGAGAAAAACTTCTTTCGAGACCCGATCTCCAACTTTGAGCCAGTGTATTTGAGCCCGGATCTGAGCACCTTTAACATTATAATTTTCCACAATTTGAATTTGATGTCGGAGAGTCGCAACTTGTAGTTACAGAGCGTCAGAGAAGAGATCACCTTGAAGTGCCACCATTGCCCGACTAAGAGCTAAGGTATTAGGGCTGTATGAGCGATGCCAAATTTTGGCCAGCTGACGGCTGTAAATTCTAAGAAATTTGGTAGTCCGCGTCAGCGCATCTTCGCACCAAAGTAGCCAGCTGGCCTACATAGGTGGATGAAATCATTGACAGTGATTGGGTCATGGAATTTTAAATTCCAAATCTGATTGATATGATTGACGATGGGGCCATGTTACATCAACTAAGTATTAAGAAAGAATTGGCCTTAATGAAAAAATGGGCACGCATCATGTCAACAGATACAAAATCGTATAAGGGAGTGGTCCAAAAGGAAAAAGTCAAGGATAACCTCCAATGGCATGGAACAAATGCTAGCAAAATTTAAAAAGTTTTGAGCTGACAATGTTGCCCTGTTAAGCCATTTGAGGACGCGATCTATCCCTCCACGGAGATTGAACCACGTGTACCAGGCTCCAGACGTGGGAAAGTGAGATGTGTTAAGATAAAAGAATTTAAATTTCTTTCGCATGAAGTACCACACTTCCCTTTCACCAGGTGTCCACCTCATATGTAGGTGGCCACATTTATCATTTAGGTTTTCAACCATATTAAAGTCTCCACTTATAACCTAGTATGCATCGGGAATGGAGTTGGCTATCCACTGCCATAGATCAACCCCTTCGGCTACATCATTAGAGGTGTAAATAGTAAAGAGCCGAAAAGGGCGACCCTAAATATTAAAGAGGACCCATATGACACGGTTGGTGGGGTCGATTCCATGGTAAATTAATAAAGGCCGTTATTTAGGGGCTAAAAGTGAAATTAATCCCCCATGCCCTGCTTCATGATTGCTACAGAAAGCCAAGCTGTATGCCAGATGGATTTACAAACCATCTGTAACTAAAAACCTGTAATTTTAACTTCCTGCAAAAACAACACATCCAGATTTACACATCGTTATCAAGTTTCACACACTACATACTTACGAAAGGAGTCTGTGAGACCCCTAACATTCCAGGATAAACAATTCATGGGAAATGTTGGTCAAGAGCCATATCCCCATCCTCTAAGTCCTCAACGGCATCATACTGATTATGCAGGAAATGAGCAACATTATGATGTAAAAATTCCTGCAGATCAATTTTTTTTTTGTTCGACATGCTCAATGTTGTATTATGCTTTAGTGGAGTCCACATTGCATGCTGGGCTATGGTCTTAAGAGATGCGAGGTGTACTTCGAGGTCATTTAGAATGCCCTTGTGAGTTGCTTGGAAGTAGTAGAGGAATTAAATGTGAAATGGGGACGTGAAAAATAGAATTTGAATGGTCTATGAGAACCGATGCCGTAAGGGGCATGTTGGAGTACTTTGGTAAAGAGGTAGCCAAGATGGTTGCAGCAACTGGCTCCTTAGCAACAACAATTGGTTCCTTAGCAGCAACCGTAGGATCTTTGGCCAGAATGTTGTGATAATGTTCCTTAACAACTGGTTCACGATGGCCATGGGAGTTAAAGGCTTTGGATTGCTGGGATTTGTTCTTATTTCTCTGGCCTCTGGCCACTTGCCAACCTTCCTCCTGTTGGGGTTTGACTAGTTCGGGTGCTGCTTTTGAAACATGGCGGTTACGAAGGACATAAAGCAGACAATCTCTTATCTTGTGATTAGATGCTTGAAAACAAAAGCAAGTATTGGGAAGATTTATATACATGAACCGCTAGGAGTAGCGTTTATCACCCATTTGAATATTCACAAATTCCTTGAGGTCCTGCGAAAGATCAATCTCAACGCAAAATCACTTCTAAGGATGAGCATGATAAAACTTATCAGCTTCCAGGTAGACAACGCGCCTAAGTAAAGTAGAAGTTTGTGGCAGTAAATGAATGCATGACAGAGGGATACCAAGAAATTTAATCCAAATCAGAACTTTAAGGGTGGTATAATTAGATACCACAAAGTCCTTATGACAGGGTGTTAATACAAGTAGTGAGTTGTGGACATACCAAGTGGCTTACTTGGCCAAGATGTTGGGCGCGTTAGCCATGTCAAATAAACGAAAAAAGAAATAAACCCTTGGTCATGTTTTGGACACTATCTAGGTGGATCCCATGAGGGGTCAAGATTGTGTTGGCCCAGGATTTAAGCATGCTTTCAAGGGGACTCGACCCACAATATACCCAATGAGGAAAAATTGTTCTAACCATTGACATGAAACATTAAATTCAGGAATGGGGAAAACAACATCTGGAGGAGAGATATTACCTCGTGAAAAAACTTCGTGATAGATTTCCTGGGACGCTTCGCCAGCGGTGCCATTGCTCACTCCACTATCTCTAGCCACGATTGAATCAACTGGGTTTGAAGATGGCAAGGTGATTTTATAGGGGACGCCTAGAGGGTGAAAAACCCTAGGAGAAACTATAACAATTAATTCCTGTAGTGCCCGCAAAGACCGTGGTATGATGGTTGGATGGGGGAAACCCTAGAAGAGACGACTCCAGTTTTGCGCCAGAGTTGCAGAGCATTTTTTAATTTCTCACCTCATTTCATCTAAATAAATATTTTCAATTCCAACCATAATAAAAAGGCTATTTATAATTATTAATAACAAATCACTTTTCCCTATATATGGGTTATGTAACTCGATCAAAACATGGGACAAAATTTACGGCATGGGATATTTGGAAAATTTTAAGAAAATAATTTCCTGCAAATATATGCATTATATGAAGATGTGGAGTCTAACTGCAAGATGAAGTGGCAGTTTGCTTTTTCCTTGATTTTGGGAGGAAATGCATGGCCATGGATAAAAATAGCATTGTCTTATTAATAGACGGGAGTTGTTATTTTTATGTTTATCTTATTTATATGCATGTCTTATTTATAAGCATGCTATATTTAGGTTGCTTGTGGTTGAAGCAAACTTTTACAAAGAGGTGCACAAGTTATATATATGTGCATGGATTTACTCTTTAGAATATGAAAAAGAGAGAATTGTATTGTATTCCTCTGGACTGAATAAAGGAGAAGGTTGGCTTGTTTCTGGTGGATGTAGCCCACATTGGGTGAACCACGTTAAATCTTGGGTTTATCTTGTGATTGCATGCTTATATTATTTCTGTTTTAATTCTGTTTTATTGCTCATCTGTGTTTCGATCCTAACAACTGGTATCAGAGCAGGATTTTGTTTTGGCAGAAAAAGCTCACAGGAGGGTTTCTTGTTTGAGTGGGAGCAATGACAGAAGATAGCAAGTTCAGGGTTGAGAAGTTTAACGGCCAGAACTTTCAGCTATGGAAGATGCAAGTGGAGGACTACCTATATCAGAAGGATCTTTATCTACCATTGAAAGGGAAAGCTTTGAAGCCGTCAGCTATGAAAGATGAAGAATGGGATGTTCTTGATCGGAAGGCACTGGGAACGATACGGTTGTGCCTGGCAGCTATGGTAGCTTTCAATATTTCTACGGAAAAGACAATGGTAGATCTAATGGAAAAATTGGGTAAATTGTATGAAAAACCCTCAGCCTCCAATAAGGTATATCTCATGAAAAGTTTGTTTAATATGAAGATGTCAGATGGTGATTCAGTAAATGATCATTTGAATGAATTCAACATGGTTACTAATCAATTAAGCTCTGTAGGAGTAAGTTTTGATGATGAAGTTAGGGATCTTTTGATTTTGTGCTCATTGCCTGAAAGTTGGAATACTTTGGTTATGGTTGTGAGTAATTTTGTTTCTGGTTCAAACACTTTAAAGTTTGATGATGTTATTGGTGTGATTCTTAGTGAAGAGATGAGAAGAAAAAGCACAGGTGAGTCATCTGGTAATGCTTTGAGTGTAGAGAACAGGGGAAGACAGAAGGAAAAAAAAAAAGGTCCTGGACACCGTGGAAGGTCTAAGAAGGGAAGATCTAAATCTAGAAGCAGGATGGTATGCTGGAATTGTGGAAAAGCAGGACATGCAAAGAAATATTGTTGGTCTTTAAAATCAGGGAAAGATCAACAAGAAGGGAGCAAAGAGGCAAACGTAGCAGGTGATGTGTTACAAGATGCTCTTATTCTTTCTTTAGATAGTAAATTAGAATCTTGGGTTTTAGATTCTGGTGCTTCATTTCATGCAACTCCTCATAGACAATATTTTCAAGATTATGTTCAAGGGAATTTTGGGCAGGTATATCTTGGTGATGATGAGCCATGTAACATTGTTGGAAAAGGCAGTGTTCATGTTAAATTGCAGAATGGTAACACTTGGGTGTTGAAGAATGTCAGGCATGTTCCTAGCTTGAGGAGGAATCTAATTTCTGTAGGGCAATTAGGAGATGAGGGTTGTATGGTTATATTTACAACAGATTCTTGGAAAGTTACCAAGGGTTCTCTTGTGGTAGCAAGAGGTAAGAAAGTAGGTACTTTGTATTTATCCACTGTTAGTACTGATCCATCTTCTATTTTAGCTACTACAGGTATAGACACAACTCTATGGCATCACAGACTTGGCCATATGAGTGAGAAGGGGATGAAGATTTTACATTCACAGGGAAAGTTGTCAGATTTGAAAAACATAGACCTGGACTTTTGTGAGCATTGTGTGTATGGGAAACAAAAGCGTGTGAGATTTCTCAAGGTTGGATCAACCAAGAAGGAGCACAAGTTAGAGCTTGTTCATACGGATGTGTGGGGGCCGGCTCAGGTATCTTCTCTTGGTGGTTCATGGTATTATGTTACTTTTATTGATGATGCTACTAGGAAGGTTTGGGTTTACTGTATAAAGAAGAAATCTGATGTATTTAATACTTTCAAGAAGTGGAAAGCTTTGGTTGAGAATGAAACAGGTTTGAAGTTGAAGTGTCTCAGATCAGATAATGGTGGAGAGTACTGCAGCAATGAATTTAATAACTATTGTTCACATAATGGAATCCGTAGGGTGAAGACAGTTCCTAGAACACCACAACAGAATGGTGTGTCAGAAAGAATGAACAGGACTATCATGGAGTGTGCAAGGAGCATGAGATTGCATGTTGGATTTCCCTTACAGTTTTGGGTGGATGTTGTAGATACTGTTGTTTACTTGATAAACAGAGGACCTTCAAGTGCTTTGGAAGGTGGAGTACCAGAGGAGGCTTGGACTGGTAAGGAGGTAAACTATTCTTTTCTGAAAGTTTTTGGTTGTGAAGCATTTGTTCACATTGATAAAGAGAATAGGACCAAGCTAGAAGCTAAGTCAAAGAAATGTACTTTCATTGGGTATGGCACTGATGATTTTGGATTCCGGTTGTGGAGTTTGGATGAGAAGAAAATCATTAGGAGTAGGGATGTTATTTTCAATGAAAGGGTTATGTACAGGGAACAACTACAGGATAAGAAGCTGGAAAAGTATGAGTATGTAGCACTTGATGAGATAAAAGATAGAGAAGTGCTCAAAGGGATGGAAAATCAACAAGTTGGCATCAATCCTGGCACAGTCGGTGTTGATTCTGTAGATCAAAATCAACAAGAACAACAAGAGCCTCAAAATCCAGAAAATCTTGTGAGACGTTCTACTAGGGTAAGTAAACCTCCTGCACGATTATCTTCGTATGAGCTTTACTATTGTTTATTGACAGATTGTGGAGAACCAATTTTTTTGAAGAAGCAATGCAGGTAGAAACATGGAAAAAGTGGGAGCAGGGTATGGATGAGGAGATGGACTCCTTGGATCACAACCAAACTTGGGATTTGGTTCAGTTTCCTATAGGAAAGAGAGCATTGCAGAACAAGTGGGTTTACAGGTTGAAGGAAGAAGAAGGTGCAAAAAGAGGTACAAGGAAAGACTTGTTGTGAAGGGATTTGCACAGGAAAAAGGTATAGACTTTGATGAAATTTTCTCTCCTGTTGTTAAAATGACTTCCATTAGAACTGTTTTAAGTTTGGTAGTTGTGGAAGATTTGCATCTTGAACAATTAGATGTAAAGACTACTTTTCTTCATGGTGATTTGGAGGAAGAAATATATATGGAGCAGCCACAGGGATATGAAGTCAGGGGGAAGGAGAATTTGGTGTGCAGATTGAAGAAGAGCTTGTATGGCCTTAAGCAAGCTCCAAGGCAGTGGTATTTGAGATTTGACAGGTTCATGATAGAACAAGGTTACTCTAGATGTCATTCTGATCACTGTGTTTATTTTAAGAGACTAGATAATGACACCTATATTATCTTGTTTGTTGTATGTGGATGACATGCTTGTGGCAGGGTCAAACATGCAGGATATAAATGAGCTAAAGAGACAGTTAGCCAATACATTTTCCATGAAGGATTTAGGTGCAACAAAGAAAATTCTTGGCATGAGAATCAATAGAGACAGAAAGAGTAAAATATTGACTTTGTCTCAAGAAGAGTATGTGAACAAGGTGTTGGACAGGTTTAGGATGCAGGATGCAAAACCAGTAAGTACACCATTGGCAGGGCACTTCAAGTTGAGTAAAGAACAATGTCCTAAAACACATGAAGAGATTGAATATATGTCTAGAGTTCCATATGCTTCAGCAGTTGGAAGTTTGATGTATGTTATGGTATGCACAAGACCAGACATTTCCCATGTAGTGGGAGTTGTCAGCAGATACATGAGTAATCCAGGAAAGGAGCACTGGAATGCAGTCCAGTGGATTCTCAGATACTTGAGAGGGACCAGTAGCAGGAAGTTGTGCTATGGAGGGTCAGAGGTTTCCTTACATGGATATGTTGATGCAGACATGGCTGGAGATTTGGATGGTAGGAGGAGAACCAGGTTATGTATTCACTGTTGGTGGCATGACAGTTAGTTGGATTTCTAAACTGCAGAAGATTGTTGCCTTGTCTACTACAGAGGCAGAGTATGTTGCTACTACAGAAGCAAGCAAGGAGATGATATGGATGCAGTGGTTCATGGAAGAGTTGGGAAAGAAGCAGGAGGATTACAGGTTATTCAGTGATAGCCAGAGTGCAATTCATCTTGCCAAGAACTCAACATTCCATTCGAGAACCAAACATATACAACTCAGGTATCACTTCATTAGATCAGTTTTGGAGGATGGACAACTGATGTTGGAGAAGATCCATACAAGTCAGAATCCTGCTGATATGTTGACAAAGGCGGTGACAAAAGAGAAGTTGGAAGGTTGTTCGGCTTTGATAGGTCTTCAAGATTGATCTTGAAGAAGAGAAACAAGTTAGAGAAGAGTCTGAGGATGAGCTGTAATAGTGGGTTGCAGCAGTTAGTCTCCAAGTGGGAGATTGTTGAAGATGTGGAGTCTAACTGCAAGATGAAGTGGCAGTTTGCTTTTTCCTTGATTTTGGGAGGAATGCATGGCCATGGATAAAAATAACATTGTCTTATTAATAGATGGAGAGTTGTTATTTTTATGTTTATCTTATTTATATGCATGTCTTATTTATAAGCATGTTATATTTAGGTTGCTTGTGGTTGAAGCAAACTTTTACAAAGAGGTGCACAAGTTATATATATGTGCATGGATTTACTCTTTGAATATGAAAAAGAGAGAATTGTATTGTATTCCTCTGGACTGAATAAAGGAGAAGGTTGGCTTGTTTTTGGTGGATGTAGCCCACATTGGGTGAACCACGTTAAATCTTGGGTTTATCTTGTGATTGCATGCTTATATTATTTATGTTTTAATTCCATTTTATTGCTCACCTGTTGCATGAAATCTAAAAGGAAAGAGCAATATGAAAATGGACACCAAAATTCCACTAAATTTTGGCACAATATCTATTTGGAATATGATTATTGCAACATATAGAAGACATGGGTTCCGTTGTGAGACAGTAACATTATTTCACCATATATAAAAAATAGGTATCCAACCTAATCAATGTACATTTTCTAGCGTACTCCCATCCTATGCCAAAATGGGAGCTTTGGAACAAGGTATGGACATCCATAAAAGCATAAAATATAGAGAATTTTTTCTAGATGTTGTAACTGCAACTATGCAGGTAGACATGCGTGCAAAATGTGGAAGCATAGATAATGAAAGTGAATTGTTTGACTAAATGCATCAAAGATATTTGTTTTCATGGACAACATTGATTGCAGGCTATGCACAAAATGGATTTGTTGAAAAGGATTTAGAAAGTTTCAAATGCAACTGGCAGATTTAAAGCATAATTTCAAAACATATTCCAACATCCCACCTGCATGAGCTAAAATAGGAGGTTCTGATCTAAGTTGTGTGTAGAAGCTTTTTAAAACTTTTTTCAGGTTCTGTCCCCTTGACAACTTTCTTTGTTCTCCATCTCTATATCTTTATTGGCAGCCCAATCAGTCTCCCTATTTTCCTCCTTGTACAAATGGATAAAATAAAGGCCCGGGTTAATTAGTTTTGGGTATGGTATTTGTATTTAATTAATGTCTTTAAATATACCCTTTGACTATAGTAAAATTGATAAATTTATAAAGTTGAGAACAAACCAAATTAGCTTATAAGACTATCTTGTCCAAATGGGTTGTTCAAGAGTGCAAAATTTATCATGCCTTTTTTTCTCTTTCATAGTTAAACTACAAGTCTATAATTACAATGTGAATGAACCATACTTCAAAGATAGGAATTATATCTTCTTAACTATTGGCATTTTATTATTGTGACCATTAAATTGGTGAAACTTAGGGTTCACTTGCAAGCACCATTTTGTGCCCATATTATAGCATGTTTGGGGGATAAGAAATGACCATAAAGGCCACACATGTCATGATTTAAGTCCGAAAGACCTAATAACTCTAGATTACCTTCATACTTGATCCATTAGAGAACACCGTTACTAAAATTTCAATTTATATTAGTTTCCTTATGAATAATAACGATATTTCTGGAATATATTATGCATAACTCACCGTGATATTTTGTATATTTATGAAATATATTTTGTATAACTAAAAAGAAATTTAAGAAATAATTATCACTCAGAGACACAAAATTTATTGTTACATACTTCATAACAAAACACATTATCCAATGTCATGTATTCCCCATTTCAATCTCATGGGATATTGTAGAGAGGGTTGCATGAAAAAGGCCATACATACTCTACTTACTAAGCACAATGGTTCTTTAGAAATTTCAACATATCTTCATCTATTATAAAATTGGACATAAAAAAATTCCCTTTTAAAGGGTAAGTTAATTCAGTCTCACATTAATGACATGGCTTTTTTTACCACAAACTTGTATTCACAAAATACACTTATTTCTAACCAAATAATATAAAGAGATGTGTTCTTAGGGAAAATGATAAATGCAGTTAACAGAAGGCACAAGAGTTGTCAATATGTATTTTCATTGTTTATCCAAATGCAACAAATGAATTTCCAACGTGATCAATTGTTCTTTTCCATCGTACTCCTAGATTGCACCAAAATGGAGGCTTTGGCAAAGGGTACAAAAATCCACCAAGGTTCATAATAGAAAGCATATTTTTGTTATAATGCATAAGATGAACGTCATCTCATGGACTGCAATGATTAGTGTTTATACACAAAATGGTGATCGTGACTAGGCTTTAAAGATTTTTAAAATAATGCCTCAATGAGATGTAGTCTCATCCTCAATGAGATGCAGTCTCATGGACTGCAATCATTTTTCGACATGCCCAAATCAGGATTAGTAGCAAGGCCTTGGAGATTTTTAAGACAAGGCAATTGGTAGGTGTAAAGCCACTCTCTACATCCTATGTTGGCATACTCCTTTCGTGTGCATACATGGAAGCTTTGGAACAAGGCATGGAGATCTATCAAACAATAATTAAAAGTGGATTTTCATCCAATGTTGTAAATTTGACTTCCTTGAGAGACACATATGCAAAATGTTGAAGCATTCACAAGGAACACAAATTATTTGATAACTGGCATCATTCAGATGTGGTCTTATGGATTTTGATGATATCACTTGAATATCGAGATATGCACAAAATGTGATTGATTAAAAGGCCTTGTGAATTTTTTGATAAAATGCAATTAGCAGGTGAGAAGCCAAACTCACCAACCTTTTCCAACATTCTCCTAGATTGATAACCTTATGGGAATGTACATGCCATTGCCATAATGAATATCTATTTTCATATATGAAATTTTTATACATGTTAAAAGTGGACAACATAGTGGTGAAAATCATGAAAATAAAAGAAAAGACATTGTATTTTTTTTCTATTTGGAAATCCTTTTAGAAAAAAATTATCATATGAAATGATTATTATTGTAAATACAAAGTTCGTACCTTCCTTTTCAGGCTTGCACTTATTAGATAAAACTTCGGCCTTATAGATAAAATGCATGTAGGACAATAGTAACCTTTTATTCTTTTTCAAGATTATGAAAGCATAAGAAAATATGGAATGGTTTATGGATCTAAAAACATATTATATTCAAATAATAGAAAGAATACCATTGTTGAAATACAAATGGACACTTAATAATATCCATCTGACTTAATATATGAAAAAATCTACTTGCTAACAATATTACTGATGAAGTTGGAAGTTCCTTAGTAGACATGTATACAAAATGTTGAAGCCTACATAATACACGTGAACTTTCATAAAAGGATCTAAAATTGTAGTTGTTTTAAAACTATATAGACTATTAGCAAGCGAAATCAATTTTCAAAATGAAAAAATAGAATAATTTTCAATACAGTTTTAATTAGCTAGTTAGATGTAATGGGTAGTAGTTGATGAGAACCTAGTGTATTGTTGCACATAGTCCTATTTGTGGCAAATAATGTTTGAATTTCAAAATGAAACACTTTTAAGGAAATGTTGGACAATTTGGGAGTAAATGTAAGGTGTGAAGTGTTGTAAATATTTTTTTTTCATCAACTGCTCTCTTAATTTATGTGTATTTTTTTGGTAGAAGTTATAGCTTTCATGACTGAATAAGATAGGATTCACTCATTGTCTCTCACGCAATGCAAATTACCTGAGAATTTAAAGGATAATCCAAAGTAGTTTGTAGCGGAAAGGATAAATCTGCATCATCAATACTTTTAAAATATATTTGTCTAAAATTGATATGATTTTCTAGAAATGCAATTAAATATTTTTTGAGCAAGAATTACTATTACTTGTCATTATAATTTTTATATTCTTGTAACTACCATAATCCTCCTAGGAAACATAAACAAAGAATTATGGTATTTCCAAACATTGGTAGAGCATGAGGGATTAAGTTTCATGCTTGAATGAATAAGGTATCCGATGTTGATGGTGCATTACATCATCTTATACGTGGATGATAGTATACATATGCAACATAAGCGTTTCAAATTCAAGTCAAACATTTTTGTGAAAATATAGACTATTTTGGTACATGTACGGATACAAGTATAGTATGTTGAAATGAAAAACTTGGGTACAGTATGTTGTGGCTACGTTCGTACAATATATTTTCAAAAAGTAAAAAATATAAATATATATAAATTTAAAGATTTTTTTTATAGTCTGAGAAACCTATACAATATTATAATCAAACAAAAAGTTTATTATGAACTAGAAAAAGCATCCATAGGTGCTTGTGAGAGGCCGATAGGCATATAGATGGATTTAATAAATGTATTACAGTGCTAATAATTGTACTTAATATGTACTTTATCAAATCAAAATTTGAATTCAGTTGTAAACAAATAATAGTAACTATTATGAATTGGTTAATTGATTTGTGATAAGGATTTACATGTAGAAAAATATTTATTTGTTCATAACAACATCATCCATTAGTGCTTTTGTAGTTGAATACACAAATATTTATTAGTGTAAAATAAATCATGAACAAAAAAGAACACACTTAATGATATAGATCATTGTAAGCTATGAAAAATACACTACTAACAAGGAAGTAAAATACCAATAATCGTACCTCCTCCTTTGCGTTCCGTAGCAAACCTCAGAATGGGCTAGGAAACTTGGATTGAGCCCTGATTTTGTGATATGTAGGTGCTTTTCTTCAAGACGGAGCAAGACCTTCCTGCAACAACGATCCTCTTACTTTGCACTGGATGAGAAAAATGATTATGAGGCTATTTTGGCATTAGGACGAGGCAGAATGATGTTCTTTGCTCAAAGGATGCAAGAACTTAGATATGGCATGAAAGCTTATTCTCCGTGTGTTTAGAGGGGAGGGGTAAGGTTGTATCTATACCTTAGGGAGTGATTAGCTTAGATTAATTTAGTAATCATGGTTTGAAAATGTGGGCAAGATTAAGTGGGTGGTTTGAAAATGTGGGCAAGATTAGGTGGGTGGTTTGAAAATGTGGGCAATATTAGGTGAGTGGGGGCCACGAAGAATGGGTGAGGATTTGAATTATATTTTTAATTCATAAGTGGAGGATTTTAGGTGAGTGGGGACCACGAATGGTGGGTGAGGATTTGAATTTGAATTTTTAATTCAATAGTGGAAAAACATGGAGAATAATGACATGTGGTGAGGATTAGATTATTTTTAGATTTTGAAATGGATAATTAATCAAATTATATTTGATTAATTCGAAGTGTATTTTTGTGGGAAATGAGGAAGGGAAATTAATTGATTTAGGATAGATGTGAAATTGGGGTGTCTACATTTGCCCCTCTTTGGAAGGGTACTATGAAAGTAGTGTCCTTTCAAAGAAAGTAGATGGTATGGGGGAAGAATTCAATCTACTTTTTTAAAAGGTAGAGCGAATGTTTGTTGGGTAGAATAGAAAGTGGTGAGTGACGGATGTCATAGTATCCTCCAAGACAAAAATGTCATGAGAAGATGTGATTATGGATAGATGTGGTGATGCCCCCTTGAGAGGACTGATGAGAATGAAGTATATGATAGAACTCTCGAAAAGAAAGGAAATGGATTCAGCGGAGAAGAGGATGATAATGGAGTGGAAGAGATTGGAATGACCGCACGACGCAAATGGAGGAAGGATTCAATCGACCTTGAATGCTAGGTGTGAGGGTGTGTGGGAAAGAGAAAAGGGAATGGATAGGGTTGGGGGTTGATTATGAGAAGAGTAAGGGAGATAGGGGAGGGAAAAAAAAAAGAATGAAAGAGGTAGAAATAAGAGAGAGGGATGATAGGGGAAGAAGGGAATGATGAAGGACAAACAAGGCAAAAAGAGGAAAATGACAGAGTAGAGGGTGAAGGGATGAAAGAGAGAGATGTGCAAAATGAAGGAAGCAACAGAGATAGTAAAGAGGGATACATGGAAGTGAAATAAATGAGAGAGTGAAGAAAAGTAGGAAATGGGAAAGGATAAATAAGAAGGAGAAAACGAGGTGGGAGTAGGGGGTGAAATGGAGGGAAATGGAAAGAGGACAAAATAAGAAGTAGAATGGAGAAAAAAAAGAAACTATGAGGGGTGAGGAAAGTGTGAAAAAGAGGAGAGAAAGGAAGAGAAACATATACAGAATGAACGAAAAGGTAGGGGTGGTAGAGAAAAGGGGAAGTGGTCAGAAGAAACGTGAAAATTAGGGGAGAGGAAAGGAAGATAGAACGAATACAAGGAGAAGATTTAAGGAATCACTTCATTGCGAGGAAGACCAAGGCAAAGAATATGGAACAGACCGTATGGAGATGCATGTGGAGAGTGGGATGATAAAAAAGATATGACAACACTGAACAACCAGGTTATCGATGGGGATGTAAGGAGGAAACGTGATGGAAAAAGGGGAAGAAGATGATATAGGGGAAGGGAAATAAGATGAGGGGTGGGAGAGAGAAGAGGATAACAAAGGAAATGATGGAGAAGGAAGGGAATACAGAAAGGGGGTAATAAGTGGAAAGGAAATGGTAGAAGGAATGTTCAAAGAAGAAAGAGGGGAGGAATGACATCGATTGGAAAAGATGTGGAGATGCATGAAATAAGGATACTAGGATGATGGGAAAATAGAAAAAGGAGGTATGATGAAGACAGTAAAGATATTGAAGAGGGCAAAGAGGAGATGGAGAGATGGGTAAAAAGTGACAAGAAAGGGTGGGAGTGAGGGAAAAGAATAGGAGAGAAAAGAGAATGGGGGATAGAAGAGGCAATGCCAATGAAGGGATGTTAGGGAAATCCCCTTGATAATGAGTGGTGGGGAAGGGTGAAAGAAAAAATGAAGAAAAAGAGAAAGCGAATGAGGACTGGAAAGGGTAACGCCAACAAAGGGACGTTAGGAAAACCCGTTGCCAATGAGTGGTGGGCTTAGAGGAGGGAAGGAATGAAGGGAAACTCTAGAAGGTCCAAGGGAGTGAATGAGGTCATGCGGAATGCGGATTAATAATTTTTAGGGAAAACCCGTTGACAATTATGAGTGCGGGAAGAGAAGATGATGATGAAAGAATGATATAGGAGTATTAACAGTAATGGTGAATATGTGTGTGGGTAGAAATGTAGGGGGAATGTGAGAAGATGAAGGGGAAAGAGTGAAGAAGATGGGAGGGAGGAGTTGGGACGAAGTGAAAGCGAGGAGAGGATGGGGGTGATGAGGATGAACGAGGTGAGGATGAAGAACCAAGACATGAAAAGAATGGGAAGAAATGGTATGAAGGATGATGGATCAAGGAGGGGAAAATGGGGGAAAAGAATGTGATTGTAGGTGGAAGAGATGAGGTGTATGTTGTAAGAAGATATGTGGAGAAAGGATAATAGTAGGAGGAAAAAGTGGATAATAGGAGATACTATGAGGAAGAAACGATCAATAAAGTGAAATAAGAATGAGGCGGGGGAGAATTTCATGATGACAAGTTAAGTGTAGGGAGGACCCTAACATAAGATTGTCATGTGATGGAAGTGGTTAAGTAAGATTTCCAAGCGAGAAAAACTGGAGATGACAAGTGGTCAAGCGAGAAATGGTGTTTACGAGAATCGAAAAGGAGGTGAAAGGATGTGATAATGGGGAATGTCGAGAAAAAAGTGAAGGGTGAAGGGTGTGTAGTGATGGGGAAAGGCAATGAGACAAATCATCCATAAGAGGGATTCTTAAGTGAGATCGCCATGTCTGGGTGAGTGGTTAAGTAAGATTGCCAAGCAGAGGAGGGTGATAGTGGTGGTAAAAAGATGTGATGATGGGGAATGAAGAGTAAATATGGATGGTGAGATTGTAGAGTGATGGGCGAGTGTAAGATGACATGTCATGCTTAAGAGAATCTCTTAAGTAAGATCGTCATGCTTTCTGGAGAGGTTTCGTAGGATCACCTAACCGACATGGATGATATGCAAGGAGAAAGACAAGATGATATTGAGAGACAGGGGTGGAATGGTAGGTTAAAGAAGATGATTGCGACGAGAAGGCGGGAGTAAGGAATATGGGGGAAATATGATGGGATGGGGGAAGGCCATAGGGCAGATCAACCTTAAGTGGAAGTCTTAAGTAAGATTGCCATGTGGCCAGAATGGTTAAGTAAGATCACCAAGCTGAAGAAGAAGAAGGATGATGATAGAGTTGGTGGGAATAGGGTATGACAAAATGGACTGACGGGGAAACCCTCAAGTGAATTCGCCATTCTACGAGAGCGTGTAAGTAAGATGACCAGGCATAAGATGGGTTTGGGGAAGGATGAGAAAAGAGTGAGTGAGGTATGCATGAGTGGTATATGATATGAGATGAGGTGATAACAAGAAAAAAAGGAAACAAAGAAGTGTAATATGAATGGATGAAGGAATATATGTAGTGGAGGGTAGAGAGTGTGAGGGGAATCATTAATTGGGATGCCTTCGTGGTGAGAGTAATGATGTGAGAATGAGAAGCAGAAGAGGTGGAATAGGAAGATGTGTTTGGTGGTGATTGTTGTTTGATGAGAGGGCATAGGTGTTGAAGAAGCTTCTACAGTGGGAAGATCTTAGGGAGAGGGTAAACCTCCACTGAGGATTCCCTATAGAAGGGGTTATTAAGTAAGATTGTCAAGTAGGAAGCAAAACGGATGAAAGGAAAGAACACAAATGGGTGAGAGGGGATAGGAATGGTGAGAAGGGTAATATGGGGATAAGTGGTGGAGGAGTAAAAATGAGGAGCGAGGATGAATGGATCAAATACATGGTGAGCATGGTGTGGAAGGAGGAGCTACTGGATATTGAATGCTACTTGAGAAAGATCGTCAAGTAGGATTCGCAAACTACAGCGGTGATCAAGTAGGATTCCCAAACTGGGGAATGTATTAGTATGGGTGAATGGATGGGGTGCAAAGTAAGATGTTGATCATGCAGGAAGATACTCACGTGACGAAAAGAATCTTAATTTTAATATAGCACATAACAGGATGCATCGTGATATAAAAGATCAGGATGACTAGACTGTAATATGCGTGATAGCATAGACAGGGGCCATCAAAAAGGTTTGATGCCCCCAGTATGATATGCAAATGGAAGAGAGCATAGACAGAGGCCATCAAGAAAGTATGATGCCCCAGTACGACATGCAATCAGATAACATAAGAATATTACAGAGAACACCAGGATATATAAAATCAAGATGCCCCCTATAATATATCAAGATACAAGAAAGCAATTAATAATTTGCCACTAATAATGCAACACAAGAACTAGTAAACATGTCCCTAATGTGTTCCACAGTGATGATTGATTAGATGTGCCCCCAAGCAGAGATACAGAGGATTGGGTCAGTCTCCTCAAACAAGGAAACAATGAGAGCCGGATTTTCCCCAAGCGAGGATTCACGCGAGGAGAAATGGTTTGAAATTGGTAGTCATAAGGTGGTTGGACCATTCGTTTGTGATAATAGTTCAAAGGATGAACTGTGTTACTTATTGAGTTTTTACAATTTTGTGGATGTTTTTGGTCTTTTGAAAATTTTTACAAATGTTTTTGTATTTTGGATATTTTCTAATGTTTTTGTTTTTGGATTTTTTTATGATTTTCAAATGTTTTTTGATTTTTACATTGTGATTGACAATTTATGGACCAGAGTGCAGACTTATTTTTGAGAGACGATGTACCGTGTTCCGCATTGTAACTTATGCTCAAAATAACATAATTCACTTTCCATTGGCATGATATGGTGGGTGATGAATATGATGAAAAGAATTCCAACTCTATTCTTGAGTCCACACAACTAGTAAGATGTGTGGGCTCATCACCAAGAATCAAGAAGGACGTAGGAGGTAGATAATGAATATAGAGACAAATGCTAACAACAATCCCTTTGGGAAATTGTGACTCCATTCTTCATAATGGTACTGAACTGGTTTCAAAAATGGCTTTCACTTTATGAGTCACATGCTAGACTTAGACAGTTATGCGGCCTACTGATTGATAAGATATGAGGTTAAGGGATAGTTCTCTCTTCACTTAGGCATCTAAATTACGTGTTTGGGGATTCTATATATTTGTAAGCACTATAAGATTTTGTATTTTTGAAATGAAATCCCTATGCCTTGCCCCCATGCTAACTAGTGAGAAGCAAGGGGCTCTCACCAAAGGAAAACAT
>JAHRHJ020001175.1:0-30697 GCA_019776745.2 Taxus chinensis
TTAACCTAGCACTCAATCTTCTCTTTTAACCAACTAGCCCAATCCTTCTTGGATCATTTCTCCATTAACATTGCCAAGAAAGTATCTATCACTGACCTCTATGCCATCCCGACAATTGAAGACGAATCTATCGTAGATTTCGTTGGACGATGGCGGGGCCTTATCAACCAACTTACGTATGGCCTTGCCTCAAACCGAACTCATCGAACTATTTACGCGGGCCTGCGCTAAGCACATCTCCCTACCCTCCAAATTCAAACTTTCCGCACATTCGACGAGGCCTTTACCATGGCTCGGAAGCTAGAAATTTGAGCCTTAGAAGAAGAGAAACTGCGGTTGCGTAACAAAACCAACCCTGATTTCCGAACTCCTGATTCTACCCAACAAGCCAAACACCACCACTCCTCACGCGTCCACTTCTTCTAAATCAAAGGAGCTGTCCACGCGGTAATGGTCAAATCTCAAACACCGTCCAATACTCCGCCGAAAACCACTTATAGTACAAAAGCCGAGCCCACCAATTACACTCCCTTGGGAGAAACTTATGGCGTCATCCTGGAGAAATTTCTCAAAGCTGGGGCTATCACCTTGCCCCCTGTTAAACCTCACTCTGGGTTTGACTCCACCCGTGCAATACCTTCCTGGTACAAAGAAATGACTTTTGTAACTTTCACCGCGTAAAAGGACATAGTCATGAAAAACTGCAAGATGTTGAAAAACATAGTGCAGGAAATGTGTGACGCAGGGGATATAACCCTCGATAATCCTAACGCCCCTGCTAACCGAAATCTGAAAATTTCAACAAGCCATTCCCGAATCACTCATCCAACAGTACCGTGAACCAAGATATCTTAGCCGAGGGAGAGTGTTCATGAGATCCATGCAGTCTTCGATTCTCAGCCAAAAGCCTCTATTGAAAAAATTTTAATATCAAGCCTCTCCACTAACACAGGAGTTTGAACCTCCTTCACCACCATCAAGCCAAAGTGAATCATTTCCTTTACCCATAGAAGAGTTAACTGCCCGGACTTCTCTTCTCATCGATGAGTCTTCTTACACCACATCCCTACAAGACTGTGAGCGGATGCTATCTAATTTATCTATTTCCCAAACGTCCCCTTCTACCACTCTTGCTGCACAAGAGGAAGGCTCGCCACTCCTTTTGACATCCTAGACGAGAAATCTCTTACACTGACATCACCACATTCTTTAAACATGACAGATCCCCTCAAACACGCCCTCCTACCTATTAGTCCCTCATCGCCTAAATCTTTTCAACGACCGGTTGACCTCTTAACATCTATTGATACAGTGCCTCATCTACCCCCTGTGTCACACCCACAGTGGACTGGAATTACAACCCACCTTTCTTCCGTACAAAAATTACAAATTCACCTGGAGACTGTCATTCCACAGAAAAGATAGACAGGCCCTATGGGAACGTTTGAGTACCCCTTTTTCTACTCAAATGCAAATGACTGATCCTGATGTCTCCACCATATACCCGAAGTGTTTACAGAAGCTTAAAATGCCCCTGTTCTCACCTTCACCCCCCTCACCTCTACCAAATGCCCCGTCCACTTCTATCAACTTAACCAGATCTTCCCCTACGCTTGGGACCTCACCAATGCCCAGTCTAACACACCCGCCTAAGCGACTCGATCTATCCAAAAATAAATCGTTCCGCCACCTAGGAGACAAAACTCAATCCGTGCCCCTATCACAATCAAAACCATCATCGTCATACCTACCTTCCATATTGGGACCCCATCCCTCTACCTTACATCAATATATCATACCTCCTGCGTTTTCTTCAAAACAACCTACGCCTTCCGCACCCTATACAGAAATTCCAGGGTATAGCAACACCGTCACTCCGCGTATCCTGTCCACCTATCAACCCTAAACAAATTCCATCATCAAAAGATTTGTTTTCTGTCACTCCCTTTCCCCGTGGTTGTTTTCTGATACCACGTCATCTGTAGCCTCATCTGCGGGCCTCATCATCCAACATAGCTTCTGCGCCAAAGAAATCACGTTTAGTAAAAACCATGTATCAACACCCCTCGGCTAAACCACCACCCATACGAACCAACCACATGCCCAAACATTACCAAAACCCACACAACCAATACCCTCATCCTCTTCCGATTTTGACCCACTCAAAGGATCTTACGCAAAAATCCTTGCTATGTTGGTGGAGAATGCGACCATTTCCCTACCTCCACTTAGACCTTATGACCCGTCTAAACCCCGACCTATGGGTTACGATGAGTCTAAAATCTGCGCTTATCACCGCACACCAGGACATGATGTGGAGGGATGCAAAGCTCTAAAAACCATCCTTCGTCAGTCACCTCTCCCGGATAGAAAGATTAAGAAAGACAACTTACGAAGGGAGAGACCTTTAGTTTCCATTCCCTCTCCTATACCATCTGTCCCCGCCTCACCAAGATCTATCATTATTACAACCCCACCTCTTGAAGACCATGAGTTATCCCAACCATCTTCCTCATCTCAGGTCTACGAGATTAATATGATTAGTGTCGCTACTCGAGGGCAGAAAAACAATGGAAAACAAAAGCAAAAGAAAACACACCTGCGGCATCTCTTTCTCCGTCAAACATCCCGATTGCACCACCACCTAAAGTGGTCATTCGCGGACCCGCCTATCCCGTCTCTAATGGCATTGCCCACCGAAATATGATTAAACAGCTTCACCAATCACCCGTAAAAATGACACTGTATGATCTCATTCAGACTTCTGAATCTCATCGACAAGCTCTCGTTGAGATCCTTCAAGGGATAGAGGTTTTACCTAATGAAACCCTGCCTGTTGCCTCCATTCTAACACCCAATCACGTTGCCTCTCTCACTAAACAACCCACACCCCCCAACCACTTCTGTCTCTGTACAACAAGCTGCTGCAGTCAGTTTCTCTGAAGATGAAATTGTTGACTTTGGTACAGAAGACCCTGACCCTGCCCTTTTCATTTCGCTTACGTCCGAGACATTCGGGTACGTCGGGTTATGATTGACGGGGGTGCTAGCCTAAACATCATCTCTTCAAAAGCCTTCCAACAAATGAACATCCCTTCTAGTTGCATGTGTGCCAACCCCATCATGTTGCGGTCATTCAATGACGCTATTACTTCTACCTTAGGCACCGTGATCCTCAACATTCGGTAGGACCACGTACTTTACCCGAAACTCTTCTATGTCCTTGAGGGAGAGTTCCAATATAATATATTGCTGGGTCGTCCTTGGATCCGAGCCATGGGATGCGTTCCCTCAACATTACATAGATGCATAAAATTTGAGTACGAGGGGAAGTCCTACACCGTAAAAGCTGATCCTCCCCCCTTTAAAACCTGCAATATGTTATACCGCCCTAACGATGTGCTTATACCAATCAAGACACCCATACATTCAACCCAACCATCCTCTTCAAATGTACCTCAACCATCCACCTCAACCGCGCCTACGCCTTCAACTGATGAAACCACCATCGCAAAAACCACTTCCCTTCCCGCAGCTAACATTCCAACCTCCGACCCCTTAGTAGATGTTTTTCAGCGCCTTACGCTGGGGGAGTACCGCCTATATAACGTTAGTTCTTTCCCTACCCCGCAGGAGTACGGACAATTACATGCACATCCCACCTACGACCGTCGCGTGGGGGAGGTAATCTCTTACGGACCACCCCATTGCCGCACTAACCTAACGTATGGGGGTGTTGACGCATCCTCCATTACCCCTGAACCTCCTCTTGGTGTGGTTCCTTTCCAATCCGATTTTCAATACTTGACAAATCGTCGTTTCGCCCTCACCTTCTTGACTCGCTGTGCGTGGAAAGGCTTTGGTTTTGGCCTTTACGAACAAGGCCGACATACACTCATTCCCGTGACTACCGTAAACATAATAATGATCGTAGTGGTCTCGGTTTTCCCGAAACACCTACACAGGAGACACCTCCTGTCAGCTGTATCCTGGAAGAAGAAGACGTCGCCCCTACCAAACCATCATCACCCACTTTGCCATCATCACCCACAGAATCTATAGACCCTGAATCCATCCCTCCTAACTTTTTTTTTTTTTCATAAATGCTATCTTCATAGGTCCTCTCACTTATCAACGCGATAATGAGGACCCATCTTCTCTTCCCCTTCTGTATCCAGACATGATCGAAGAGGATTCGCCTTTGATTAATGTTGTTGAATGCCAGGATGATGACTCCATCCTCACTTACCTTGGCGCGGATGATTCTTATATTCAACGAGCCTTACCATCTGAAACCCAAACCATGCTGAACGAATCTACTATAGAAATCAACATCCACACGGAGGAGGATCCTCACATTGTGAAGATTGGACAATCCCTTAACACATCAGAACAAGCCGCCTTTACTACCTTTCTCCGTGCTCGCAACCAAGCTTTCGCATGGTCTTACGCTGACATGCCAGGAATTGATCCTACCATTGCCGTCCATAACATCACCCTAAACCCCGATTCCAAAAACCAAGTCAAACAGAAATTGAGAAAAATGCATCCACGCATTGCTCTCTTGGTCAAAGAGGAGCTCCAACGACTCCTTTCTGTTTCCTTCATCTTGCCTATTGACTATCCTCAATGGATTTCTAACATCGTACCTGTCACTAAAGCGACAGGGGGACTTCGGATATGCACAGATTTCTGGGATCTTAACCTCGCTTGCCCTAAGGATGACTTCCCCTTACCTAGTATTGACCAACTTGTTGATCTAACTGCAGGCCATGAGATGCTCTCTCTCATGGATGGCTTTTCAGGATACAACCAAATTTTGGTTGCCCCTGCCGATCAACACAAAACTGCCTTCATAACTCCTTGGGGAACCTTCTGTTATCGTGTCATGCCATTTGGCCTTAAGAATGCTGGTGCTACCTATCAGCGGGCTATGACCTACATTTTTCATGACATTATGCACACTATCCTTGAAGATTATGTCGACGATCTTCTCGGCAAGTCTAAACATCGTAGTGAACATCTCGATGTTTTAACCATTATTTTTGATCGCCTGTTACAATATTCTGTCCCGTCTTCAACCAAAGAAATGTGTCTTTGGTGTTCTTTCGGGAAAACTTCTTGGCTTTATCGTCTCTTTGCGTGGCATTGAGGTCGATCCATCTAAAGTCAAAGCTTCCTAGAAATGCCCCCACCCAAAAATCTCAAACAATTGCGTAGTTTACAAGGTAAGCTCCAATCTATCCGACGTTTCATCTCCCAACTCTCGGATCGGTGTCAACCTTTCCATCACCTCCTTAAAAAGGACATTGCCTTTCAATGGAGCGAAGAATGTCACCAAGCCTTCGAAGCTCTCAAATCCTATCTCTTGCAGCCACCCGTGCTTATCCCACCCCAAGACGACCGCCCTTTCTACCTTTACCTTTCCGCCACTGACCACGCTGTATAGGAGCCATGCTTGCACATCGTGACTCTGAGAATCGAACAAGCCGTTTATTATATAAGTCGTACTTTGGTGGACTATGAGACTAGGTATACACATGTAGAAAAATTGTGCCTTGCCCTATCATTCGTGGCCACCAAACTCCGACACTACCTTCTAAATCACAAGACTTTCGTCATCACCAATACAGACCCCATCCATTACATGTATGCCAAACCTCATCTAAACCAACGCATTGCTCGATGGCTCATGCTCCTCGCCGACCTCGACCTTGAGTTTGTCCACCAGAAATCAATCAAAGGACAAACCATCGCAGACCAACTTGCGGAGAAGCCCCTTTACCGGGGGAACAATTTACCAATTTTACATTTCCCGACGAACTCATCGCTACTCTTTCCTCACGGGAGGAGTCGTACCCAATGACCCTCTTCTTCGATGGATCTAAATGCCAGCGCGGCGGAGGAGCCGGCGTTGTTCTCATTCCTCTCGACGCTGAACCTATGCCTCTTTCATTCCGACTTGATTTCCCTTGCACTAATAATACAGCGGAATACGAGGCCCTTGTTCTGGGTCTCCAAGTTGCGTTACACTTAGGTATCAAATCTATCAACATTTTTGGCGACTCTCAATTGGTAGTCAATCAAGTTATGGGCGTCTACCAATGCAAAAATGAGGAACTTCAAAAATACAAACACTACGTGGATTCACTTCTAGCCTTATTTACTCACTATTCTATACAAACCATTCCCCGCTCCACTAACAAATTTGCGGATACTATGGCTTGCTTAGCCTCGCAAATTCCCGCCGCGCCAACTGACTCTGAATTATTTCGTCGTGGTCCAACAACTTTTTGCCCCATCCTATTCAACCCCGGTAGTTTGTATGATAAATACTGTGTCTACTAATTCACAGGATACCTGGTACCACCAATTTCACGACTACCTTACAATCTCTGTCCTCCCACCTGACCTTACTAGTAACGGCAAAACGTGCTTTTCTTAAAAGTGTTTCTCGTTATGTTGTCATGGGGGGACTCCTCTATAAACGTGGCTTTGATGGCATCCTCCTTCGCTGTCTAACCTGGCGCGGAGGCCACTCATACCATCCAACAGGTCCATGACGGTATTTGTGGTGGACATTTTAGCGGCCTTGCCGTGGCCAAACGAATCCTTCGCCTTGGTTATTATTGGCCTACTCTCAATAACGACTGCTACGAATATGTTAAGCGTTGTGTTATGTGTCAGCAAACATGCCAACCTTCAAACATACTCCTAGCCACCGCTCCAGGTCGCTCGAGATCTTTGGCCCTTCTCACAATGGGGTTTAGACCTTATTGGTGAGATTCACCCAACCTCTTCACAACGTCACCGTTGGATAATCACAGCGACCGAATATTACACAAAATGGGTGGAGGCTATTCCACTCATTTCAATCAAAAAAAGAAAAAATTGTCGAGTTCATTAACCACCACATTATCTGTCGTTTTGGTGTTCCTCATCGCCTGATAACAGATAATGGAAAATCTTTCAAAAAAACAAGTTGTTGCAAGACCTTTGTGACAACTTTGGTATCAAACTTAGTTTCTCATCACCCTTACTATCCACAAGCCAATGGCAAGCCGAATCCTCTAATAAAACACTAACCAAAATCCTCATGAAAGTTGTCAATGAATCCGGAAGAAATTGGCACGATCACATTCCCTTTGCCCTTTGGGCTTATCGTACTAGCATTCGTACCTCTACTAATGCCACACCTTTTTCTTTGGTATATGGTACCGAGGCTGTTTTGCCTCTCAAAATACAAATACCCTCCCTTAGAATATATCTTCAGGATATTCTCACCAACGATGATTTCCGCCAAGAGCGGTTAGCCCAATTGGAGCTTCTTGACGAACGTCGTCTTACAGCTCTTGATCACCTTCAAATCTATCAAAAAAACGCATTCAAACGTGCTTATGATAAGCGACTTCATGAGCGTACCTTTAAGGTTGGTGATCTTGTCTCAAAGAGAATCAACATGTAACCAAACTAGAAAAGAGCAAACGTGGAAAATTTGCTCCCAATTGGATTGGGCCTTATATAATCACTCACACCTATGGATCTGGTACTTATCGTTTAGCTTCGCTTAATGGTAAACCTGAGCCTGAACCCCTTAATGCCTTGCATCTTCGACCATTCTACTGTTGAAATTAGTGTTATATCACTTCTTATCTACCTGCCTCGCTCGTCCCTTGAGCTCACTTACCACTACATACACTTTGTTTCCTACACCTCATAATAAAAATCAAGCTCACATAGTTTGATTCCTCACCTCCCCCTTGAACGATGCCTTCCCCTTTTTAGTCTAGTCCATGACTTCAAAGTATTAAAATAAGCCGTATTCTTATGGGATTTTTCTTGAGTCAAACTTCCTACTAAACTAGATGCTTCACGCCAAAAGAACATCTAGTCATCTAAATTAAATATAGACTGCTCCCTCGAAGGACAGCTATATGCCGAACTATTGCTGCTATTATATATAGACTGCTCCCCCGAAGGACAGCTATGCACTAAAATCATATCTGCTACTATAAATAGACTGCTCCCTCGAAGGACAGCTATACACAGTCAGCCTTTATCAGAAGCTTCTCGCATTGATCAGCTTCGTGAAGACCTCAAGAATAATACAATCAATATCCCTTGTAGACTTCCCGCATCGATCAGTCTACATTCAATAAAATAAAAGCCTCATTCAAAAGACTTTTTGAGTCATGGACTTGTCTATTTAGGGTAGGTTCTCTTTCGTCAGAACACTCACTTTGTAATAAGTTCTCCGTACCTCAGCTATATCATCCACCTCACCTCACCATTTGTTTCAACTCAAGGGACGTGACGTATATCCGATATATTGTGATTCATACAACTCTTTTCACCTATTGACTTCTCGTCTATGCACGGTACCTAGGGCTTCAAGCTCGTTCTATGTTAATGTGTGGTTTGTTTAGCTCTTTTCAACTACGGAGCACTCTTTCTGCTTTGCCTCGCTCTAGGATTGTGTGTTGATCTTAATCAGGACACGGTTCCCTACTACTTGGGTAGGCTAACTTTCGCTTCCCTTATACCTTACCTACATCAACATCACCAATTCCTTACCAACACCAACAACCTTACTTACCTATCAACATCAATTTTTACCAACCAACCAATTGCCTAAACCATACCCAAATTGCCTGAATTCACCTCTCCCTGGTCCTAAGGGAGAACTAACTACATCGGTCTGAGGCCCCTCCTTGCTTTGTGCAATGGGCTATGTAGGCAGCACTTCGGAGACATGGGGTCTCCCAAGGTTAGCTCGACCATCCCCTACCATAACCTATCATGTGTGGTAAATATAAATATTTTTGTGTATTTCTATTTAATCACATTCCTCTTTATTCTTTTTCAACACAAAAAAATCAAAACACAAACATTCTTATTATTATCATAACTCAAATCAACATACATATTCAGTTTTATTTAGATGTTAAACAAATACATCTTCTCTATCATCGACACGCAGGTCGGCATCCTTATTTATTCTTATACCTTGCTAACATTTACTCAGACCCTCACGCCTCATCCCGAACTAGGTGATGATCGTGATCGTCGACCCCTCTCGCCGGGCCTCTCTGTCCTCAAAGGTACCACGGCTATTGGTACCGCCCACTGATCTGCCAATCTCTCCTGTAACATATGAATACGCCCTCTCGCATGGAGGACTCCAGCCTCTAGTCTCCCGCCCGTGACTCCGCAACCACTAACAATCCTCTTGTCTCATTCACCTGCGTTTGGAGCTGCTGAACCAAACGCTGCAGACGATCCCTCTCTGCTGTAATCACCGCTATGTCAGGGACGCTCACGTACACCTCGCAGTTCTGCTACCCACCATAATCTATAGGCCTCTGTCGTTCCCGCATCCATTACCCTGCGATCGGCTGCTACCTCTTCAGGCCCTTCTGGAGGTGTTGGGGGGGGGAGGTGAGAATGCTGCCTCGGCGTCGATCCTCATATATGGTCTATAAGCCAGGGGTATATCCTGCACAAATCCAAATTGTCGCCGCACGCGATCTATAGGAATCCTCTCATACTCACCTGGCCTGTGCCCTGCGATCCACCTCAATCGCTCTACACACCCCTCAACTCCTCAGCTATGTTCTCTGTTACCATATAGTTCCCGTAAGGCCTCCAACAGATATCCGCAACCGTCACTCTCTCCCATACCTGCCTGTAATACTCAATGTCACCCGTCACGGCCTGGGATCTTGCCTCTTGTTCTGTCTGGACCCATCGTCTGAATCCCAACCTCTGTACTCCGGTCTCTCCTGACTGGATGGGTCGGCCTATTGGTCGCACACAAACAATGTGCTCATAGGCCCAACAGTGTAATAAGTATGAACAATCCAGTGTCGTCCTGTGATTTCACCTACAAGCCCATAAACCCCTGTATAGCTCCGCCAAATATGCAGGTGCCCATGCAAAAGTCACGTTCCTTTCTATCATCTCCCAGATAACACACATCAATGCCTTTGGAAATCTTCCCCCTTCCGCCCTCGGTAATGCATAATACCCTACCGCTATCATTAATATCACTGCTAACCTTGTCTCCTCAGGGTGTGCTGCATACATTACCCCATATGTAATGATAAACCTCGCTGTGTCAAATCTCGTGCGTATGGACCAAATACTGCTGTTATCGCTCCCCGTGCCGCGCTAGGTAGTGCCTGATATACTGGTTTCTCCTGTAATAGGGAGTCTCAAAATCGGAACACATCTTCCAATGTTACTGTCATCTCCCCTGTTGGCAGATAGAAGGTATTTGTCTCAGGATTCCATCTCTCAATCAATGCCTGCAACATAGCATGATTACGTGCGATTCGTGAATAATAGCGGATTCCACTTAACCCCAAACGATTTATCAATGTCCATTCAGCTGGTGTTACATCCGCTCGGATTCGTGACAACAGCGCTGGCACACTATCATTCATCCTCAACCCTGCCCTGCCTCTGCCTGCATACACACCAAAACAACAAAAACCATTCAATCCGTCAAAGGGTTTTTTCAAACATTCTGGAAATTCCTCCAGTAACCGGTATCGGTTATACATAACCGATATCGGTTGAGTAACCGATACCGGTTCTCCCTAACCGCTACCGGTCACTGTCAATTACATACACCTTGCCTAAAAAAACAACCACCTACGACAATAAATTGCTCGTTTATTCTTCTCTGTATACACAGACATACCCGAAAACCCCTGATTACCTACCCGTAACACACTCACCTCACCTATAACCCTTGCTATCATGTTTTCTTTCTCATATCTACCCACTTATCTCCCTCATCTTATTCAAAACAAAACATGCAAAAATCAAATCACACACAAAATGATACCTCTTGGGTTGCAGCAGCTTGAGGTGGCCCTTGTCTTCCCTCTTGTCCCTGCCTGCTGGATGCTTCTCCTCGTTCTGCCATGATCACCACCTTTTCAAACTTTGCCTTTCTACTTCTGAATCTCAGATCACATTCACTTTCCTTGTCTCTTTTCTCCTTCTCACCCCAAATCTCTCATGCAAAAATACCTGTCTCAGTCGTCAAAAAGCGTCGCGTTCGCGTATTTAACCTCTTGCATGGCTCTAAAATTAAAACTTAAGTTGCCACCCTAGCTTTTCTATTTTTAGAAAAGCTCATACCTAAATAACCGGTATCGGTTACTTAACCGATATCGGTCTATCAGCTACCGATATCGGTTCCTTAACCGATATCGGTTACACACCTACCTTTTCTGAAAACAGCGTTCTTTTCTTCATTTCTCACCTAAATTTTTGTCGCGCCCGCCTCTTTTCCTGCATAACCAACACAATTTACCACATTTGTTCATCCACCACACACATATCATTACAATTTCATTAAACATCATTTATTTATACAAATACACAACCATCAACTACGGATATCAAGAACAAAAACTATCAATCTATACATCATTTGGATCCAACTCATCAGTTACATATATCACAATGTCACAAAACCAACAATTCAAATCACATCACATATCATTGTCATTCATATATACGTAAAAAAAAAAAAAAAAACATCAACATCATCCATCTATCAACATGTCAACTAAAACTCATCATACATATATATTACCAAACCATTAACAAAATATTTAAAACACATTTTGAACACTGCATGTGGATCAAAACATCATCTATATATATATATATATACAAGTTATAAAGTTGATTCAAAAATACAATGTGCCCTACATCGGGGCCTCTGTGATCTCATCATAATCCAACCAAAAGCCGGCACGCAGGCCGCAATAACTGTCAAAAATCTCGACTCGGCTCGCAGGCCGGTCCTCATATCAAAAATATACTCGGCTCGCAGGCCGGTATCAAATGTACAACCCGTACTCGGCTCGCAGGCCGGTATATAATAAATAAAATGAATCAATACAATGAATAACATGTAGGCACGCAGGCCTCTATCATGCGTGAAAGTGAGAGGACCTATGAAGATAGCATTTATGAAAAAAAAAAGTTAGGAGGGATAGATTTCAGGGTCTATCGACTCTATGTGTGATGATGGCAAAAGTGGATTGATGATGGGTTTTGGTAGGGGTGAAGTTTCTCTTCCAGGATACATCTGACACACGGTTTGTCCCGCAGGTGTAGGTGTTTTAGGAAAAACGAGACCACTACGATCTTGTGTTGTTGGGGTAGTCACGGGACTGAAGGTGTTTCGGCCTGTTATAAGATCCAAAACAAAAGCCTCTTCCAAGAAACAGTGGAGTTAAGAAGGTGAGGGCGAAATGCAATTTATCAAGTATTGAAACTCGGAGTGGAGTGGAAGGGAACCACAACAAGAGGGAGGTTCAGGGGTTTAATGGAGGATTGCGCAACACCACCATACGTTAGGTTGGTGCAGAAATGGGGTGGTCCGTAAGAGATTACCTCCCCCAACGCGACGGTCGTAGGTGGGATGTGCATGTAATTGTCCGTACTCCTGCGGGGTATGGAAAGAACTAACATTATATAGGCGGTACTCCCCCAGCGTAAGGGTTGAAAAACATCTACTAAGGGGTCGGAGGTTGGGATGTTATCTGCGGGAAAGGAAGTAATATTTATAACAGTGGTTTCATTAGTTGAAGGTGTAGGTGTGTCGGAAGTAGATGGCTGGGTTGGATGAACGGGTGTCTTGACTGGTACAAGCACATCATTAGGGTGATACAACATATTGCAAGTTTTGAAGGGGGGAGGATTAGATTTTACGGTGTAGGACTTCCCCTCGTACTCAAATTTTATGCATCTATGTAAGGTGGAGGGAACGCATCCCATAGCCCGGATCCAAGGGCGGCCTAACAACATGTTGTATTGGAAGTCTCCCTCAAGGACATAGAAGAGTTCGGGTAAAGTACGTGGTCTTACATGAATGTTAAGGATCACGGTGCCTAAAGTAGAAGTAATAACATCATTGAATGATCAAAACATGATGGGGTTGGCACACATGCAACTAGAAGAGATATTCATTTGTTGGAAGGCTTTTGAAGAGATGATGTTTAGGCTAGCGCCCCCATCAATCATAACACGACGTACCCGAACGTTCCGGACGTAAGCTGAGATGAAAAGAGTAGGGTCAGGATCTTCTGCACCAAAGTCAACAATTTCGTCTTCGGAGAAACTGACAGCAGCAGCTTGTTGTACAGAGACAGAAGTGGTTGGGACGGTAGGTTGTTTGATGAGGGAAGCAACGTGATTGGGTGTTAGAATGGAGGTAACAGGTAGGGTTTCATTAGGTAAGACCTCAATCCCTTGAAGGATTTCAACGAGAGCTTGTCGATGAGATTCCAGAAGTCTGAATGAGATCATACAGTGTCATTTTTACAGGTGATTGGTGAAGCTGTTTGATCATGGTTCGGTGGGAAACTCCATTAGAGATGGGGTAAGTGAGTCCACAAATAACCACTTTAGGTGGTGGTGTGATCGGGATGGTGGACGGAGAAAGAGGATGAACGCAGGTGTGCTTTCTTTCGCTTTCCCATTATTTTTCTGCCCTCGAGTAGCAACACTAATCATGTTGATCTCGTGGATACTGAGATGAGGAAGATGGTCGGGATAAATCATGGTCTTCGAGAGGTGGGGCTGTAATAATGAATAGATCTAGGTGAGGCAGGGACAGGTGGTATAGGAGAGGGAATTGAAGCTAAAGGTCTCTCCCTTCGTAAGTTGTCTTTCTTAACTTTTCTATCTGAGAGAGGTGACTGACGAAGGATGGCTTTCAAAGCTTTGCATCCCTCTACATCATGTCCGGGTGTGCGGTGGTAAGCGCAGATTTTAGACTCATCATAACCTATTGGTCGAGGTTTAGACGGGTCATAATGTCTAAGTGGGGGTAGGGAAATGGTCGCATTCTCCACCAACATAGCAAGGATTTTGGTGTGAGATCACTTTGAGTGGGTCAACAGTCGGAGGAAGATGAGGGTATTAATTGGGTGGGTTTTGGTAATGTTTGTGGTATGGTTGGTTCGTATGGGTGGTGATTTAGCCAAGGAGTATTGATACGTGGGTTTTAACTAAATGTGGCTTCTTTGACGTGCAGGAGGCTACGTTTAGCTGGTTAGATGATGAGGCTCACAGATAACATGGTATCCGGAAAACAACGGCATAGAAAAAGAGGAGTGACCAGCAAACAAATCCTTTGATGATGAAATTTGTTTAGGGTTGATGGGTGGACAGGATACATGGGATGACAGTGTTGATATACCCTTGGATTTCTGTATGGGTGCAGAAGACGTAGGTCACGTTTTAGAGAAAACGCAGGAGGTATGATATATTGATGCAAGGTGGAGGGATGAGGTCCCAATATGGAAGGTAGGTGTGACGACGAGGTTTTTAGTTGTGTTAACGGCATAGATTGAGGAGATTGAGTCTGTCTCCTAATGGGATGGACGGCTTTATTTTTACATAAATCAAGCCACTTAGGTGGGTGTGTTAGACTAGGTATGGGTGAGGTCCCAAGTGTAGGGGAAGATTTGGCTAAGTTAATAGAAGTGGACAAGGTATTTGGCTTAGGTGGGTGTGTTAGACTAGGTATGGGTGAGGTCCCACCGGGCGTGCCAAAAATTTTCGCGCGGAATGTTTCGGCTCTGCAGAATAGACTTGTTTCTATCCTTTCATTCCTTTAAGAAACAGATAAGGGTTAGGGTTAGGAGGAATACCTGTTAAATGTCGAGAGGGTGTGCGCGTACCGTAGAGAGAGATCATGTTGATTGCGAAGAACTCCTTTTTGTCTTGGAAGGACTACCTGCAAATAAGAATACAATACCACCAGATTTTGATTAGACAATAAATGAGGGAACTGCCTCGGGCCCAGGAAATATAAAACTTCCTTTCGAAGGTGGTCAGTTCCCCTGCTAATATGAATTAACACAAATGATAATAAAGTAAGATATTGCAAAATCACGATTTAGGTATGCCTCGTTACAAAGCAACAGAAACTAAACTATCAGGGGGAAAGCATCATGTTGTTTGTTCGGTTACTGAGTCACAGTTAACACAATCCGGTTTATGTTATACCGATAAATCAGGCTAGATTTGGGCTATGTTAGGTGGTAAATAGGCGAGCAAAAGGGTTTTGGTGTATAAGTCAGTAGTGACTGACGGCGGTCACTAGGTAACCGACCACGGTTTGAGAACCGCTGCTGGTATAGTATAATCGACACCGGTAGGGTCAGTTATCTAGGTAATTCGGGGTGAGGAGATTGGTAGCAAGGTGAATGATGGGGTTATTGAGATTGTAGTATGTTGCTGAGGGGAATGATGGGAGGATATAGGACTGATTTAGACTTGTGAAGGCCTTCTGGGATGAATCAAGAATGATTGGGTGAAGGTTAAGTGTATGTATTAAAGTAGGATATCTACAGACATAATACTTACTGGCTAGTATTGACTATTAATGCAGGTCTACAAGAAAATGTATCTCTATGCACAAACTTGTTTCCTGATACAGCATGGCTTCAAGGACAAGTATGACAAATGATTTAATCCATCACTTCCAAGTTGGATGGCCATAAGAAAACTTCCCTCCTGATTATCAGATGAGTGTATATAAGGGCTACATGGTTATTCAGTTGCAGTCTTGGGCTTGATGTCCTTCTCTGCAAACTCTTCTTGTTTCTTCACTTGTCTCTGCTCGGCCAAGAAAAATCCGGATTCTCTCGATGTACTTTCTCCATCATCCATGATCACAATCAAATCCGATCCCGCTTTGTTTCATGGTTACACACAGTGAACTCATTTACAGGAACCGATGGCAGTTACACAACACGACGGCGGTCGAGTAGGAACACGGTATTGGTCAGGTCAAAGTGGGCTATTTTTAGTAAAATAGCCACACTTTCCCTCCTTTTCTACACACGCAGGGATTGGTTGCGGACTTGGTCAAGTAACTATGCAAGGTCGGTTTTGGGTGCGAGACACAGGAGTCATTAGTCATTAGGTGTGGCATGTAGACCAAGTTATAGGTCTTAATTAGGTTAGTTACAGGGTTAAGACTAGGTCATGATGAGGTGACAAAATGACCAGTGGGTGGCAGGTACGGCGATGTGGATTTATTAATTATAAGGTAATTAATAAATATTTGTGTAAGGTTTAGGTGACATGAGGTTAGGTTGCGAAATGAGATGCAGTGGTCACAAGGAGGTAGTAAGACACAAATTTGGTGATGTACATGACATGTTTTGGAAAAGGGTATTATCCCTATTTACTCAACTAGAACATATAGAAAACCCTTACACATAACGCCTAAAGTCTACAATAATGGGTATTTTTACTACTATATTACCCCAATCATTAAACCAAGAACCATCAGAGGGAACCTTAGGTGGATGCACACAAAGGACAGTGCTCCATAAAAATTATCTGAAGAGTAAATCCTTTGAAATGAGATAAATGGAAATCAAGTTGTCCAACTATGCAACCCTTTTAAGTAGACATTTAAATGCATTTATTGCAAGGACTGTGTTTGATAGGGGGCAAAATCGATAATCAACTCCTAAACTAAAAATTGTAACTTTTTGGGTAACATTATCTACACTCAAAGGAATCCAATTATTGAGAAGCATTTATAGGACGAGAGAACCACCTTTCTTGACCTACTTTGGCAAGGAGCCCAATTTTACCATTCTAAAGTACTATAATGAGTTGTGACCTCCATTTGCAAGGTTTTAAATATTTGAGTAGACGTGTTACGCAGTGAGAGCAATTCGTTTAGTTTTTCCTTGTAATAGGGTAAAGGAAAAACTCTGCCAAAGTTAAGCCAACACTTTTTAATCTTCCCTTACAAAAATATCAGAAATTAATGCTTCCTTCACATTCTTTAGTAGAGATCTTTAATGACCAGAAGTTGGACTTAAAAAAACACTTTGTAATATGGAAGCAACTATTTCTCTTAGTTTTATGTCCGTTTACGCCCATCCATGTTTGTGGCTCGGTTAATCACTAAATACATCTAAATAAAATAATAACAAAAAAAAAGTGAAGTGATCAAGATCATTGTGTAGTGCCCCTCCCTTTTTATCTTGATACCGGTGTAGGGTATGGGTCTCGTGTTGTAGTAATGATGTGTCGTATCTAGCTCCAAATCAAACAATGAGTCTCATTTCAGAAGCACGTTTGCTGGGTGGCATCGTTGTTAATATAACTATGGTCATCATTAATGTCTTGTTTCTTGTAAACTTGACATACATATCCCCTCTATGTTAAGTGTCTTTCGCATGCACACCTAGTTGACAAGTCATAGCTATACTTTGAGGTTTTTAGGACCATCTTTCTTGGATTTTTTTATCAGCTTTCAAAGAGTGCTTGGACATTGAGTCATTTGTGCATGGTATATCAATAACATTCCATGGATGTGGAATACTTCACTGACTCGCATAGTGGGTTGGCTTGTCTTGGTCAGTTGACTTGGTGTGCTCAAATGGTGAATCATGTACATTTGGCACTTTCCTATGTGATATAGGTCTTAATCGAGTTTGAGCTCGCTCAGTCGGTAGTATCTTGATTGCTGAGGTCAAATTTGACTTGCTTGTATTCATAGAATACATTGGATTGTTCATTCCCTTGGAACTGGGACATAAGTGAAGAAATCTTGTTAAAAATCTTACAATACAACAGCTATATTATATAGATATATATAGTATAGGATATAATTATCAAAATTAAATGGGTTAATCAATGGTACCGAGATGCAAATAGTAACAAGAAAGATCTAAGAATGCAAAGTAGAAACATTGCGTGCAAGATACACATATAAGACTTGAATCATACTCTTATATTGGAATATTTTTACATGTTCACTTAGGCTGGTAGTCACTAAGCTTTGAGACAGGTTGGTTATGGAATTTTTAGGCTAGTGAAACTATCTCAGAAACATGGAGTCCTATAACATGTCTTAGGGTTAGAGAACTACCCAAAGGAGGAACATGACCACCTCGGGTGCTGGTGGTGAAACCTCTAACAGAAAAGTGCTCTAAACTTCTAGTCATTTTTTAGGGTCTAGGACTTAGCTTCTTCCTTTCTTTATTTTTCATGAAACATAAGAGTTCATGTGTCGATCATAGTGTACCTGAAAAAAAACCCTAACCACCTACAAAATATCAAATTCAAGACATTGGATGGACTATACATAATGCACATGCTTAGAGTCGAAGATAGACCTCGTTGACATGGGTCACCCTACTATGTGCCATTATTACCGAGTAAGAATGAAACAATACTACCTTTTTATGACTGCTACTGTAGTTATAGAATGTCCCCTGTGTGTATGTGGATTGAATATGTGTCCCTTGGAGTTAGAAATTTTTCCACTGTGTTGCAAAAGCACCAATGATAGAGTGGATATAGCATTACTTTTCCCCTAATATGAATGTGTGACGACAAAAATTTAGAATATAACCCATCTTATGTAATGAATAATACAACTCCAAAATGCATTCCTTGAGTGTTTCTCTCTTGTAGAGGGTAGATAGCCAAAAAGTGATAGCCCCCCAATTTATACTCACCCATACATAATCAGCTAACCTAGGTTCATGTATACTATGACTTACTTTTTTAAATTCTCATGTACACTTAGATGACAACCAAGAACATTCAGAATTTGAGGCCTAAAGTCATGAATATCAAAGAACTCCATCGGGAAAAGGCCCAAAGTGACGAAGACATACCCTATCATCGTGTAGAAAATAAAGTCTTCTCCCACTAGACAAAAATTGCTTACATAAGGGACAATATCAGCCTAGGTGGTAGTGATCCTTTCTAGCTTAGTAACTATCCCATATAGCCAAGCAATAGACACAATATCAAGACATGGGGACATTATGCCCCTATCCCTGTGACATGACCAAAGGACCCTGTAAATGGACACATTCCAAAGGAAAAGTCACAATACCAAATCTGTTGACACGAGTACAAAGGAATAAGGAAACCCATGGTAGTCAGTAGTGTTTAATATTTCTACAATTGGCATGTCAAGAGGTGTATATAAAAACATAATTACCTAAGCATAATTTGTCCCAATAGTGATCAAGAGGTCAGGCATTTTTAGTGGTCTACACGCTTCCCCCCTTTATGATCAATTTTGACCTGAGCTTCAATTAGTATAAAGGATATCAAGAAGAACATACTTCTCATATAGGGCATAGAGAGTGATGTCACCATAGCAAGAGTGTGTGTAATAGCAAAGCAATACACAGTGTGGCAAACCATGGATCATTGTTTTTGATCCAATTTTGGAGAGTGAGTAGCTAGTCACTGTCACAAGAGGATTCACTAGATAGAAGCATGTGGTAAGAAGATAAAGGATATTTTGAAACTTCCCAATATTAACCCGGATATAGGTTTCCAGAGTGATCAATTCCTTAATTGGTGTAAAAACTCATACAAATTTGAGAATTTTGTCACTAGAAAGTGATTCAGATTTGAAAAGTGTTCTGATACTAGAGAAAGAGCACCCTGGAAGAGACCCAATCATATTTATGTCTAACCATGAGTGCTTATATTGGATCTCAAAATCCGACACTCATCTTTAATGATAACAAGATGATCCATGGATTTGAGTTGGTTGGATATTTTGTCAAACCAAAATATGAGGTTCAACCACAGTACATGGGATTAAATCCCTCCTCAAAGACAGGTGAGGCTGCCTGTTTATTGCTAATCTAAAACACGGTAAATAATATATACAATATTCACACTAATCTAACCATTGGGGGTTGGGATGAAATCCCGAAATCCACATTCACACGATTCAAGGATATTGCTTTCTTAAATGAACTAGGTTAGAAACTGTTACAGTGAAAGAAGCACGGTAGAAAAGAAATGGGAGAAACGTATTTTCTTTCGAGTAAAAACAGAGCACGAAATAATCATACGAGTTTTAGATCACAGATATAATGTCCGAGATAATTAGAAACACTGAGATTCTATGCAAAGAATAGCTTTAAGATCATGAACATAAGAACACTGTCTTAAATAAGATATATTTCACAACACAAAGTCTGTAAAACAATATCAGCTTCTATTCTTCAAAATGATTGAAAGAAAACACAAAGTTTTTCTCCTTTCCAATAGCCCCTAAATATTCAAAAAATTCTCGACCCTTTAGAATGCACAGGCATCCCTTATTTATAACAAAAGGAACTAGAGATAAAACAGGACAGATCCTAAAAAGTAGCACTTTAACTGGAGTTCAGTTTTGCATGACTCTCACGCAGGAGATCAAGTCAAAACATGATTAAAAATATGATGAAACAGAAATGAAAAAGACATGTCAATTTAAAAATAGAAATGACATGGGACGTTGGGACTTAATCCGAATCATCATCTTTTGCTTCTTCTTCTTTTTCTTCCTCCAGCTGAGACTGTTTGTTCTGAAACTCCTGGAACTTTCGAATTATGCCTTGCATCTCGTTCTCATCAGGTGCAGTGGAATGATCATTCCACATTTCGCAGGTCTCATGAACATCGCTGGCAGTGCCGGGAAGTTTCTTCAATCCTTTGCTGAGCTTTCTTAAGGCCTCCAAAGTATGCTCTATCCTTACAAACTGACTAATGACTTCAAGGTCAAATCCGTGTACAGGTTCATGCTGAACAGATTCTTGGACTTGTTTGAAGAGATCATCTGCTGATAGGATACCTGAGTTCCCAACTGACACCTTTGACAAACTTCAGCAATTCTTCTTCCAGCTCACTTTTCCCATCGATCAATTTATCCCTTGATTCTCTCAACTTGCTGCAGGCTTCGTTGAGAATCTTTACTCTGAACCTGATGGCCTTGGTCAGCTGGAAGTGTTTATCTGTATGTCGGAAAACCCTGACCAAACCCGACAAGTTTAGATATGTCAAGCTGAACTTTGGCAAATCCCGATCCACTTGCTTTTGATATGACGGAAATCGGAAACTTCCGGCACTCACTGTTGGAGGGAGAAAGGCTTGAAACGGGAGGATCCACCGAAAATCCTGATTTGAATACGCCGGAAGAATGTCGGACACTGAGGAGGATGTCGGAAAACCCTGAGAACCCGACAAGTTTGATATGTCGGAACTTTGGCAAAGCCCGACACTTGCTTTTGATGACGGAAACTCGGAGATACCCGGCACTCACTGTCAATGGAGAAACGGGAGGAAACCCGGCACTTGCTTTTGAGGTCGGAACTTTGAGGAACCCCGACACTTGCTTCCAATATACTTCGGACCTTTGAATCTGCAAAACAATCTTCAAAAACCGAGAAGCAAAAACAGAGTCTTTCTTGAATTCCAAACATACAACTTCCTTTTTCTTTTTTGTTACCCATGCATCATGCATATAATTAGAATTTGGAAGAAACAACACCAATTGATAGTCTCAAAAAGAGATAAACCCTAAAAACCCAAAACCCTTTCCAAAACAACACAGAAAGAAGAAGGAAAGAAAACCTTCAACACCTGGCAAGAAATTGGGAAGAAAATACGCGCAATCGATCGATAAAAACCAAGAATAAAGAAGGAAAGAAAAATACCTTCAATTCGAAAAATGTAAGATCGAAAACAAACGATCCAATCGGGCAATGCGAGTTTGCGGGTTTTGAAAACGGAAGAGCATGCGCGAATAATCCACGAATTAAAAATATGAATGGTAAGAATGACGTGGAAATCCGCGTATTTATAAGAAAATGGCAATTAATACACTTCAGCTCGGCACGTGCCAACTCACCGACCACTCGGCATGAATGCCATGTCAGCATGTTGGAGGGGTCCGAAAACCCGACACGAGGAGATTTAGTGCAATTCGGGTTTCGGGTTTCGGAAAACATGATGCATAAAGCATGAGGTGCTTAGATGCTACATAGCCCCGAAAACCCGAATACAAAGGATTGAGCGGACTTCGGGAATCGGAAAGCATGGAGCATAAAACATGTTTTGGATCATGGATGTTCCGATGCTTTGGGGTTCCGAAAACCCGAATACAAAGGATTCGGGTCTCAATACAAGGCGGGTCTCAATCGGGTTTCGGAAGTCAGACGACACAAAGCAGGTTTTAACTTAGGTATGTTCCGATGCGTTGGATGTCCGAAAACCCGATTTTCACAATATGAGGTAGGTTTCGGGTTTCGGAAGATACAAGACATAAAGCATGTTAAAACTTATGTCAAACTGTTGGTAACACCCGAAAACCCGATTCTCTTTAAAAGAGGCCATAATGCAAAATCACTTCGAAAATTTCGTAGGGGTTATCCGATCGTTTTGTCGTGAACTCAAAACGGGGATAACAGCTGGCTCCAGTTGGGGACTTTCTTTGTAATACCAAAGGAAGAGAACTCAGAATCTCTGGTCTTATTCATTAGGCTACGGGGTCAAGAAGAAAACCAAAACAAAACAAAACGAAGAAAGAAAGAAAGAAAACTAAAAGCAAACACACAACAAAAAGCAAAATATGTACAATGCAAGAGAGCATCTTGCATTAATGGTGGAACAGCTTTAGATGTTGTCCACTGAAAGGCAAAGGGAGTAACCCTCCATCCAGATATGATAGAAGGAAACTATTTTCACCATTCAACTCGTGGATCTTGAAAGGTCCTTTCCATAAAGAATCAAACTTTCCATGCATTCCTTTCTGTTCTCTCCTTTTATCCCAAAGCAACACCAGGTCTCCAATCTGGAAGTTGCGCTGCTTTGACTTTTTATCAAAAATCTTCTTCACCCTGCTCTGATGATCTGATATACGATCAACCACCTTGATTCGCTCTTCTTCTAGCCTGGTTAGGTACATAACCCTCTTTTCGATAGAATTCTGAAAAGCTACATCTTCAACCGCTTTCGCCAACTGCAAGGCCGGCAATTCTACTGAGATAGGAATTTCAGCATCAATCCCGTATAGCAATTGGAAAGGAGACATCCCTATGGCTCGCTTTGGAGTGATCCGATCAGCCCACAACGCATCATACAATGCTTTGTGCCATGTCCTCTGATTTTCTTCTACTAGTTTCCTGATTATAGTAACCAGATTCTTATTGCTGGACTCAGCTTGCCCATTGCCCTGGGGATAATAGTCAGATGAATGAGCCAGAGTAATGCCGAATCCATAGCAGAATTCTGTCAACTCATGTGATGAGAAGTTAGAGGCATTATCCGCTACAATCTTATGAGGCACACCGAATCTGACGATTATATTTTCTTTCAGGAACTTGCAAACAGCTTCAGAAGTCGCTTGCTTGATTGGTACAGCTTCTACCCACTTGGTAAAATAATCTGTAGCGGTAAGCACATAGTTGTGTCCGGCACTGGAAGCAGGATTCAATGTTCCGATAAAATCAATCCCCCATTGGCGAAAAGGTTCTTCAATCACTACAGGTTTCAGAGGAAGAGCTGCTAGCTTGGGACGACCAACGAAATGTTGACAAGCTTCACATTTAGACACCCATTCTGCTGAGTCCCGGAAAAGAGTAGGCCAATAATACCTAGCCCGTAAGATCTTATACGCTGTTACAGAGGATGAAAAATGTCCTCCGCATGCTAGGCTATGAAAGGATTCTAATAACTTTTCCTGTTGTGATTTATCAACACAACGCAAGAAGACACCATCAATACCTTTCTTGTATATTGCATTATTCCACAAAAGGTATTTCGCAGATCTCAGCTTGACGGTCCTCTTCTCCTTTTGATTTAAATGTGGAGGGCATTCACCATAAGTTAGGAAGAAAGCAATGTCCGTGTACCATTCATCGGTCGTACTTACAAAAAGCACCATGGGCAGCTCTGAAGAGGAGTCTTGAGTCTTTTCATACTCTGCTTTGGCATGATTTTCTGCAATTAATTGGCACAGGCTCCTTCCTCGTACCAACTTGGTAGGCCTGATGTCTAAATCGTACTCCTGAACTTTAGCTATCCAAGTACCTCGTTGGCTTCCCAACTCTTGTTGAGTCAGAATGGATTTAACAGCAGTATCAGGAACGAGAACGAGAGTATGGGAATTCAGCACATAGTACCTGAAATGTTTTACTGCTCGTACCACTGCGTAAGCATGTTTTTCAATCTGTGACATCTTCAACTCATGTTCCTTCAACGGGCAACTCATGAATGCGATAGGAGCTTCGATGCCTTCTTCATTTTCTTGCATCAGGATGGCTGACACTGTGTGAGCAGAAGCATAGCTATACATGATGAAATCTTTCTTGAAGTCTGGACATACTAAGACAGGAGCGCAAGCAACTGCCCTTTTGATTTCTTCAAATGAAAGTTTCCCTTCTGCACTCCATCTGAATGGGACTTTTCCTTTCATCATTCCAAGGATATCCTTGGTTTTGTCAGCGAAGTCAGGTACAAATCTTCTCAAGAAATTAACTTTTCCGAAGAAAGAATGAACTCCGGTTTTACTTGTGGGTAAGGTAAGGCTCTGAATAGCCTTTACCCTATCTGGGTCAATTTTAGTTCCTTCTCTAGTCACAATATGACCCAGCAGCTTTCCTTCTGTTACCCCGAACATAGACTTCTTGGGATTCAATGAAATCCCATGACGCCTACACCTCAAAAGTACTTGTTCTAAATGACCATAATGATCACTCCATTTTTTAAAGAAAACGGTCAAGTCATCCAAATACACAACTATGACCTTGCCCATCAGATCTCTGAATGCCAAGTCCATAGCTCTCTGAAAAGTAGCTCCGGCGTTGATCAAGCCGAATGGCATCCTCCTGTAAGCAAAGGTACCCCATGGGGTCGTGAAAGCTGTCTTGTGTTGATCTTCTGTGGTTACCTCGACTTGATTATATCCTAAAAACCCGTCGAGCATGGATAACATTTCTGATCCAGTAACAGTTTGTAGTACCTGGTCCATGATAGGCAAGGGATAGTTATCCTTCAGCGAGGACTGATTCAAGTTCCGAAAGTCAACACAAATCCGGATCTCGCCATTCTTCTTCCTGACAGGAACAATGTTAGCAATCCAAGTGGAGTGATGGATTGGGAAAATAATTCTAGCATCTAACATCTTCTGAATTTCTGCCAGGATAGTCCCTGAAATCTTGGGATTGTAATGTCTTTGCTTTTGTCTATACGGCTTCACATCAGGCTTCAGAGGAATACTGTGCTGAACATCTTTGGGCTTGAAAGATTTCAAATCTGCATAAGACCAGGCCAACACATCGATGTATTTCTTCAAAAGCAAAGTGAATCTCACCTTCTCTTCAGGAGAACAACATTTACCGATATTCACCATCCGAGGTTGATCAGATGAACCTAGATTGATTTGATCTACTTCAGAGGAAGAAGCTCCTTCGACTTGCCTTTTGTTTTGGATAAAGCGATCATGCTTATCAAACAAGCCCTCCAAAGAAACCAAACCTTTGGGTATCTTGTTGCCTTTCAGCTGGATATATTCACCATCAACCTCCTGATATGGATCTGAAATAGTTTCACGGAAGGCTGATTCTGAACCTTCAAAATATAACTCACTGAAATTGTCAGCCTTTTCTAGAAAAGCCAACACCTGTCGATCATCATTGAACACTTGCCAATGAGTTGCATTATCTGGGATACTAGGACGATATACAATCTCAATAGAGTATGTATCTTGCTTGAACTGAGGATGAGGAAGAAGAAGAGATGCAGATACGGCCAAAGAATCAGCCTTGTCATTATAATCTCTTAAAACTGCCTTAATAGAAAATGCATCAAAGCATTCTATACTATCCCACACTTTATTACGGTAATGTTTCAACCGATCATTTTTTACCTGATATATACCCCTGACCTGATTAACAATCAGCTCCGCATCCCCCTGCACCTTGAGATTCCTGATTCCCTTCTGTCTGGCCAATTCTAATCCTAATAACAGGGCTTCATATTCGGCCGTGTTGTTAGTATTATCAAATTGCAACTTGTAAGCTAATGGGAAAATCTCGGAACTAGGAGATATGAGGACAACACCAGCGCCTGATCCAGAGGTTGAGCAGCTACCATCAAATTCGAGCGTCCAAATAGCATTGGGATCTTCCTCTTCAACATCTACAATTGGTATCTCGGAAGTCATGAAATAATTCCCGAAGCTAGCATCTTCGAAAAGAATCTGAGCCTTAGGATCATCTGATTTGGTCACCAAATACTTTGCCTGCGGTTCAGGATGAAGAACCTGTTGAACCCCTTTGACTGGGATCTTGGCTTTGGTCCAATCCATACTAATCTCTCCTCCGACATCTTTACAAAATCCTCTACCCAAGAGGATACCGTAAGCTGCAGGAATGTCAGCAACCAGAATAGTCATTTTCACTCTCTTCTCAGGAAAGGCAACAAATGCAAACTGTGCATCTTTGATTTGACCAATCAGAGGGACTTGTTTAGTTTCCATGGAATAGCACCGTCCATATGACTTAGTCAAAGTAAGCCCAAGGGCATGGGCCACTTTTGCGGGCATAACATTATCAGAGGCCCCTGAGTCGATGATGCAATTGCTGAGTTTAAACCCATTTATAAGTAAAGACAAATAAAAAGGTTCAATCTTTCCTGAGGAAGAAGCAGAGGTCAGATTATTCTGAGGTGTGGGTTGAGTAGGATTTGGAAGGAGACCTTTTGAAGGTGATGGAACGGCCGCTTTACTCCTGATGAACTTGGCCAGCTTTTCAAACTGTTCAGGATTCGACTGAAGGTATTCTGCTTCTGACATTTGAATTTTGGTTCTCTTTGCATGATCAACAATATCAAAAGCAGTATAAGAAGGAATGATGGTAGGTTCAGTTCTAATTACATGAGCTTGTGCTGGGGCACTGATCTTAGGAGAAGGAGAAAAAGGAGTAGCTGCCTTTTTGGTAACCTCTCTTTCAGTTTGTGCCGAAATAGGGGTACCCCTCTTAACTATGGATACAGGAGGTTCCTTATTCTTCTCCTTAGTGCTTTCAAGAGGTTTTCTGGGGTTCTGAGATTGGGACCGAGTGAAGACAGCAAATGACTGACCATCTGGCGCACATTCATCTTCATCATATTCCAAATACCCAATGCTGGAGTCGCCAGCTGACTCATCATAAGACTCATCAGCATATCCTGAAGCTTCGAAAGCCTCATGGGATTCTTGTTCTTCTGGTTCATCTTCTTCATCAAGTATTTCCACTGCTGCATTGACGGGAGGAGCTTCAATTGCTAGTCTCGGTTGAGCAGGAGTTAACCGTGGCCTATCTCTGACAGGTGCACCATTGTTATTATTGAAATTCCGCCTAGGTATATCCCGATATGGAACATTGTTCACCTGCTGGGACATTTGCTTCTTTAAAGCAATCAAATCATTAGCCATTTTTTGAAACATAGGATCTGTGTTACCTTGAGAAGAACCTTGATTTTTGAGTTTGGGTATGTCTTTCTTGATCCTTCCGGCCAAGATGAGATCATCCTCTATTTCAGTAGCTGTTGACTGAGCAGTAGCCAAATCTGGGATAACCGACCTTCTTAATAAAAAGCTTATATCAGGAGGTTGGGCATTGATGAAGAAGCATTTTTGGTTCTCCGGAGTAGGTACAGCTATTTCTGGAATCTTGCGGATCAGCTTGTTGAACTTTCCTACGAATTCCCGCATAGGTTCATGCGATTCTTTCTTCATATGCGTGAGCTGAGCTAACAAAGCATGAGAATCTTCAGCTGGTTTGAAACGTGATTCGAACTTAGTCCGCATGGTAGCCCAGTTTGGGATGCATGCATTTGGAAGGTGATAGAACCATTCAGCTGCTGCTCCCTGCAACGTTTCAACGAAGAGTCGGACGGAGACATCTTTGTGGGCCACTCCGAGGACACCGCATGCAACAAAGAAAGATGCAATATGCTCATCAGGATGCTGCTTCCCATCTCCATTGAACTTGGGAATATTTTTACGAGATCCACGTGGTAACTCATTCAATGGAGGAGTCAAGGAAAGAGGACCAATAACTGCACCCCAAGGCACAGGTTGAACCGCCATCCTTCTGAAAAGAGTGCGTACAGGGATCCGAGTATCAGACAAGAGTAGTGCACGACAAGTTGCAGATGCTTCCCGTTCTTCAGGGATCCGGTTTCTCCGAACAGGTGAAGAACTTCTGGTTCGGTTAGAGACAACGCTGTTGGGAGAAAGGCTGAAATTGTGCTGTTGCAGTAACTCGAAGAGTGGATCAATTTCGCCTTGAGCTCGGCGAGACCGAGTGAAGATCTTCCTGGCCAGCTTGAACTGAAAGGAGATCTTATTGAAAAATAAGGCAAATATGGAGTCGCCAGACACCGAGAGGATAAGCTTTATACTATTGATCCGTATTCCCCAGCGGAGTCGCCAAAAACTGTTGGTTGGATATTTTGTCAAACCAAAATATGAGGTTCAACCACAGTACATGGGATTAAATCCCTCCTCAAAGACAGGTGAGGCTGCCTGTTTATTGCTAATCTAAAACACAGTAAATAATATATACAATATTCACACTAATCTAACCATTGGGGGTTGGGATGAAATCCCGAAATCCACATTCACACGATTCAAGGATATTGCTTTCGTAAGTGAACTAGGTTAGAAACTGTTACAGTGAAAGAAGCACGGTAGAAAAGAAATGGGAGAAACGTATTTTCTTTCGAGTAAACACAGAGCACGAAATAATCATACGAGTTTTAGATCACAGATATAATGTCCGAGATAATTAGAAACACTGAGATTCTATGCAAAGAATAGCTTTAAGATCATGAACATAAGAACACTGTCTTAAATAAGATATATTTCACAACACAAAGTCTGTAAAACAATATCAACTTCTATTCTTCAAAATGATTGAAAGAAAACACAAAGTTTTTCTCCTTTCCAATAGCCCCTCAATATTCCAAAAATTCTCGACCCTTTAGAATGCACAGGCATCCCTTATTTATAACAAAAGGAACTAGAGATAAAACAGGACAGATCCTAAAAAGTAGCACTTTAACTGGAGTTCAGTTTTGCATGACTCTCACGCAGGAGATCAAGTCAAAACATGATTAAAAATATGATGAAAAAGAAATGAAAAAGACATGTCAAATTCAAAATTGAAATGACATGACACATTGGGACTTAGTCTGAATCATCATCTTTTGCTCTTTCCTCTTTTTCTTCCTCCTGCTGAGACTGTTTGCTCTGAAACTCCTGGAACTTTCGAATTATGCCTTGCATCTCGTTCTCATCAGGTGCAGTGGAATGATCATTCCACATTTCGCAGGTCTCATGAACATCGCTGGCAGTGCCGGGAAGTTTCTTCAATCCTTTGCTGAGCTTTCTTAAGGCCTCCAAAGTATGCTCTATCCTTACAAACTGACTAATGACTTCAAGGTCAAATCCGTGTACAGGTTCATGCTGAACAGATTCTTGGACTTGTTTGAAGAGATCATCTGCTGATAGGATACCTGAGTTCCCAACTGACACCTTTGGACAAATCTTCAGCAATTCTTCTTCCAGCTCACTTTTCCCATCGATCAATTTATCCCTTGATTCTCTCAACTTGCTGCAGGCTTCGTTGAGAATCTTTACTCTGAACCTGATGGCCTTGATTAGCTGGAAGTGTTTATCTGTATGTGGGAGAAACCTTCTTCCACCAAGGGTGTGCTGGTATTTGCTTTAGCACTTGGAAGCTTCACAAGTCAAACCCTGTCCAAAGTCATTCCATATCTATATTGCCAAGTTCAGTGTCCCTGATATCATAATTGCAATCAATGTATGAAGATTCTGGCTTCGTACTTCATTCTTAGACTGAATGGACCAGGGTCCCATGAAGAATGTTGGAGGGAGAAAGGCTTGAAACTCAGAAGATGTTGTCCACACTGAAAATCCCGATTGCTTACGCCGGAAGAGGAAAGTCCGACACGCTCGGAAAACCCTGAGAACCCGACAAGTTTGATATGTTGGAACTTTGGCAAAGCCCGACACTTGCTTTTGATGACGGAAACAGGAGGAAACCCGACACCCACTGTCAACGGCGGAAACGGGAGGAAACTCGACACCCACTGTTGATGTCGGAACTTTGAGGAACCCCGACACTTGCTTCCAATATACTTCGGACCTTTGAATCTGCAAAACAGTCTTCAAAAACCGAGAAGCAAAAACAGAGTCTTTCTTGAATTCCAAACATACAACTTCCTTTTTCTTTTTTGTTACCCATGCATCATGCATATAATTAGAATTTGGAAGAAACAACACCAATTGATAGTCTCAAAAGAGATAAACCCTAAAAACCTAAAACCCTTTCCAAAACAACACAGAAAGAAGAAGGAAAGAAAACCTTCAACAACCGGCAAGAAATTGGGAGGAAAATACGCGCAATCGATCGATAAAAACCCAGAATAAAGAAGGAAAGAACAATACCTTCAATTCGAGAAATGTAAGATCAAAAACAGACGATCCAATCGGGCAATGCGAGTTTGCGGGTTTTGAAAACGGAAGAGCACGCGCGAATAATCCACGAATTAAAAATATGAATGGTAAGAATGACGTGGAAATCCGCGTATTTATAAGAAAATGGCAATTAATACACTTCAGCTCGGCACGTGCCAACTCACCGACCACTCGGCATGAATGCAATGTCAGCATGTTGGAGGGGTCCGAAAACCCGACACGAGGAGATTTAGTGCAATTCGGGTTTCGGGTTTCGGAAAACATGATGCATAAAGCATGAGGTGCTTAGATGCTACATAGCCCCGAAAACCCGAATACAAAGGATTGAGCGGACTTCGGGAATCG
>JAHRHJ020001176.1:0-30659 GCA_019776745.2 Taxus chinensis
CACACCGTTAATGATCCATGTATAAATAGATGAGGGTGTTGAAATTGAGGCCATTAAAAAGGGCCAGACGGCGCCATAAGGGCGGAGTAAAGTCCCACACAATAAAATTAATGAGCGAAAAAACTTAAAATCCTACAGATTTCCCTCAGGGATTGTGGTTTGATGGACGTACGGACGACAACAGACATGAACAGATAGCTAGAACCTAAACCCTAGTAGAGCCCATTCTATGCAACTGAATTTTTTCGTCATAAAATTATATTATTGAATCTATTTTCCAAAACACCAAACCCGAATGTATTAACATACCATTACTTGTATAAATATATTGATTAACAACAATATTATTTTTTATATTTTAAAAATATATTTTGGAATTAAAGAATCCTTAAAAAATTTACTCTGTTTTGCTACAATAGCATCTATTTTCCATATTTAAATAATTAGAAAATTAATAAATTTTACTCCCAAAATATTTATCTTAATTTTAATGGTGATAATCTTTTAATATTTTTTAATAGTAAAAATTATTTATTGAATTTTATTAAAAATATAAAGTTGCATGTTCTATATGTAATTTGTATGATTAGCAAAATTTAATAAAAATGTTATCACAATTAGTTTTCCATTTAAACATATTAATATAATATAATTTATTTGAAAAGATAGAATTTATTGTTTCAAACTTTGAAAAAAAAAATTAATTAATTAAAAAGATTTTCAAGATCTAGCTCATAATTAAGATATTTTATTATTATTAGGTGTTTTTACACCAAAAGACCTTCTATAATTTTAGTCTGACAGTGGTGTTAGACTACAATATCTATGATTATGTTCATTTTTAATTTCAACTTTAAATTTGATCTCTATTTCACCATCACTAAAAAATAGTTTTTTAAGTTTATGGGGAAGGCCATATTGATATTATTTGTCATAATTCAATGGGAAAATTATAAATAAAGTAAAGCATTTATCAATAGCTGTAGTATGCTAAAAATCTAGGAAAGAGGCCTTGAAATTGATATGATCTCTTGAGGTTTTTGAGATAGATATAATGTATTTATAATAATAAAGTGTATGAGATCTAGTTTTTCATTTACGTGGTTTATTATATTTTTATTTACTTTAAAATAATATAATTTATCAAATTGTAGGTTTTAAATAATTTGTTTTATGAAGTGACATAATTTTTGAATGACCATTTTACAGTATTGCTTAGAATAGAAGTTCAAAGGTACGTACATGGTCAAACTTTGGACACCTAAATTTAACATTTTGCAGTTAATAAACACTATCTTATAACATGTAAATACCTTATTCTACTACCCAGACACCTATAAAAACATCGATTTAATCCCAATGCATATCTATTATCTTGTGGAGACATTTCGAGACCTTCACATGAGCCTTCTACCCCATTAGATAAGTTTGTCTAGTAAGGACAAGATCAACCAATACAACATGTCCTTCCATATAACCCAAAGGATAAAATAGTTTTCTTAACTCAAAAAAAAAATCAGTCTAAGTAGAAATTATATTACCTTGTGATCCAAACAACGACCCATGTGGCAATTATAGTAGAGCAACTTTTGGGAACCATAACTTCTGCATCGTAGCTCAAATTGACTCCTTTCAAAATACAACAGAAAGCTTAGAATGAATATAATATGATATAAGGGTGTGAAAATTTGTTCAGAAAAGTTTGGACCTTGAAATCCATGTCTAAATTCCTCAAATTGTATTTTTTGTAATGTTGTGTAAAAGTAGTAAATTCACCAAATTATGACATATGTAATTATTGGAAAATAAAAAACCTTGTCTCCCTCGAGACTGGTGACCTTTCACGTTCTTCTAGGTTCCTCTTCATATTCTAAAAATATTATTTAAGTATTTGTAAGCCGCAAGGGAAGGTAAGACATCTCCTCACGGAGGTAGCTATTGTAATCACAATTTTGTGAGCAATATATACATCTATTTTCAGAGATAATTTTAAGCATTATACATCTCTTCTCATAGATAGCTTTTATATTTTCATCTTGCACAATTGTTATTCTATTCTTTGATTCTCAAACCCCCTTGAGTATTGGATCAATGGTATCAAATAAAAGTTTTCTTCAAAGTGTATGATTCCCAAGAAGAGGTCCGGATAAAAGAAGTTTGGGTGGTCCACACAAGATCCTTCAAAATACTTGACTACTCATTGTAAGAGACCTCAAATGACAGACAACATCGGGAAAAATGATCCTCTCAAGAAGATGGTGGATGAATCTCTCATGGAGAAATATGAGCAAATGTTACAATAATTTACCTAGATTCTTCAATAGCTACAAATGGGAAATCACACATCCTCCTTTGCACTCCAGCCCATCAGTGCCCCGACGCCCTTCAATCTTCAAGTAAATTTTGATATTCCTATTTTTCAAGGTAAAATAAATTCTGATGTAGTAAAAAATTGGTTGGACCAATTAACCTCATATTGTTTGTCAATAAAGTCACTGATAAAGAAAAGATAACATTTTCTCCCCTGTTAACATCACTTCCTGTCAAAAATTGGTGGGGAGTGTACAAGAACAAACTAAATGGGGACAAACTGGGCATTGTAGACGATCCCACATGGGATGATTTTTTGGATGTCATAAGGAGGAATATTAGCCTGTTGTAGCCTATGATGATATGTATATATGGTGGTAACAACTTTACTAAGGTAAGGGCCAGTTGATTCAAGATTATACTGATACTTTCTATAAGATTGCGCATTCAAAACAAAAAATAACACAAGATCCTCAAATATTATAATATCCTACAATGGTACATATGGGAGCACATGGACCTTTTTCAATTCCATACCCTTGGTGAGCCATACAATTTTTTGTTCAAAATTGAATAAAACCATCAAAAGAGAAATACAAAGAACCGATCTCTGAAAGGGAACATTGATGAAGAAGGCCAAACACGAGGTGAAGGTCAGAGACAGAAGGAGAAGATGGGGAAGTGGTGTGATATCCATAAGACTAATGGACATTCCAAGGAAGAATGTTGAGCCATAAATTTTTTGCTCTTTGAGTCATCATCTCCAACACCCACTGCTCCATCAGTGACACACCTCGAGGTCAGAAATGAAGAAGATGAAATTATAGATGTTGAACCGGATGTGATCCTTGCCACCTCACAAGTTAAGAAAATGTATGCGAAGGAAATTTTATTTCACTCTAAGCTTTGGGTAAAGGGTAAGCCTCCACATTTTATCCTTGATAGTGGAAGTCGGAATAATTTAATTTTTATTGATGTTGTGAAAACTTTGAACCTTCCTATAAAGCCATATCCCCATTCATATAGTATTGGGTGGTTGAACCCAGGAAGAGATCTCCCTTTCACTCTAGTCACAAAATCATGGACTTTAGACATTTATTTAATCTGGTCTCATAATACTATTTAGAAGTTTCTTGAGTGAAGAAAGTACTAATTAACCCCCATCTTTTGGACACTTGTTTTATTTTATTTTGGCATTACTAACATCTTGGACCCATATGCCTTGTCAATTTTTGTCAACCTGCATTATTCTAGCTTCGACTAGGGTGCCTAGGTTGATACTAGGGTGCCTTGGTCCCACCAAGGGTGCCCTAGTCCCTCTAAGGGTGCCCCGGTCCCTTTTGCACTTTCTTGGCACTTTTTGGGCTCTTTCTAGCCATTTTACATCTTTATCTTTTTGGTGGTCGGCTATTTCAAGGTTAATTACGAAATTAGATCAAGAGAACCCTATAAACATAAAGTTATGAGACCATAATGAGGAACCTAACATCACTTACTACTATTAATCCATCTAGATTTGCATTCATCTATTGTATTGAATATCAATTGCATCCACCTAGCTCCATCATCAAGGAACAACCTAGGACATCTACATCAAACTTCATAGGGGGATGTATTCTATTCTATTTCATGCACACATACTATTACATTTTTTACATCTAGTTATTGCTCGCTACTTCAAAAAGTATGAATGGCATAAGAACACGTAGGGCACGACATGCACACACTCACCAGAACTACATTTGGGTCTAAAATGTAGTGTAGTGCTCAGTTAGTAAGCCCACTGTTGTCACATATCACACACCATACATCAAACATCATACTAGTTGGCATTAGGCATACCACATACTAGTGTTGCATGATATTCATTATACTAGCCATTATACATATCACAGACTTTTTATTGATAGGTTACATATACATATTGCATTGCATTCTATACATAGTGTTGATATAGTACATCTAGCATCATATGTCGTACATCGCACACTGCGCATATTTACATCAAGCATTTTCTACACACTATACTACTCCTCATTACATACGACTCTAGCATCATTTAATTTCACACACTACATCTACACTTATTACATTGCATACTACAGATTACACTTTACACATTCTACACATATATCATTACATCCTACACATCACATATATACAAAACCTAATCATCACATGGTTGTCTATCCTGATAGCCTATACTACATTGTCTTCTACATGTTGCACTCACTACCCTATGACACACTTTAGTTCCTTGGTCCATATTCGACTGCTGAGGGTTTACAAATCAAATGGACCTTACATTCATCACGCGTTTACCAATCCACCTTTCATTATGCTTTATTATTAGCTTCGTGACACACATTATAGGCTAACTTGTCACTTACTCTATCATCTTATAGTGGTATAAACCTTAGGTTACATCACCGCTCCCACTAATTCATTCTATAGTGATATACGTTTAGGGCTAAATCATCACTCCTATGTTACTCATCTTGTAGTGGTATACACCTTAGGTTACATCACCACTCCCTTTATTCATTTCATGGTTATATACGCTTAGGCTAAGTCAATACTCCTATAATCACCAAGTTGTGATATGCACTTTGGATAAGGGTTCACACACATATCTTCATTTCTAGATCGTGTTTCATCACTACACATGCATATTCATCACATCGCGTTAGACACAACACACACTATTCTACCATTTCCCGATGATGCACTCTGGTTTATGGTTCATTCTTGACTAATGAGGGGGAAAACAAAATGAACTTCATTGCACATATTTCCATTCACTCAGGGGGAATGTGGTTGCTATCATTCCATCTTGCATTCCATTCCACCCATCCACAACATATTGCATGGTCTTCAGGTATTTACTCATATTTAATAGTGTTTTACATGATCAATTTACCACACATGTTAGATTTATTTATTATATGTCATTATCTCTATCATCCACACATTCACGTTCAAGCCTTTATTTAGTTGTGATCATAGATACAAAGTTTTTACACGTGGCATGGTTGTTCGCTTTCTACCCTTCCTACACCGGTCACTGGGGGCATCCACATTCGAATCTCACAGGTGCTATTGTTCCATTTTGTATCTAGCACTTTACATTACTTGGTTATTCACGCTTTGACATATTTGTTATTTCTCTAACATGTTAGTGAGTGTTCCATATGTAGCACTTTTTTTTGTAGGATTACATGTTTTCGTGACCTACTTTTTTGCTTGTTTTTACATGTCTGCCATTATTTGCTTCTTGTATGTGGGAATTGCCCTATGTTTTGTGTGCACACTTGTTTTTTGTTTGTGGCCATGATGGCTTTGCATGTATTGCAACATCATGAGTGATGTCCCATGTTTTCGACCCACTTTTTATAGCTTACTTGTCTTCTTGCGTGTTTACACTTATTTCCTTGGAGGTTTGTACATTATTTGTGTAGCTTACACTTTGTCTCCTATATGCATGCTTTTCATATGAAAGTTTTTATTTGGCTAGCCATCCTTGTTTGTGTGCACCTTGGTTTCTACCAAGTGTGTTCCCTTCCCCCTGTAGGGAAAAGGTTCAAAGTACTTGTGGTTGGTCCTGTTTTGGGGCCGCATTCTCTTATCAAAGACGTTGCATGTGCCCCCAAAGAGGGGGACATCATTTTGGGTTTTTACAAACTAACATAGAGATTCTACACCGGTTCAGTTCAGTTATACAAAACGAGTGGGTTTAGACCAGTCTACAAACCTTATACACAACATCTTTTAAAGGACATGGTGTCCTTTACATTCGAAGAAGCAGTTACATGCTTGGAGGTTACAATAGGTGTGCCTCTCTACACTACTTCAGCTAGTGGCATCAGATTGCCCAAAAAACTAAGATAATATAGAGATCTCTTTGCACACATTCAGTGAAATAGTTAGATCTTGGATGACACAGAGCATTTCCTCTATACACTTCTTTGGCTAAGGTGGCATGAGATCACCCAAAAAACTCATAGTATAGGATATCCTTCTATAATCTGTTTCTTGATATGGATCAGGTGCACATGATCCATTTAAATTTGCGTATTTTACATTTGGATGCATCTTTTACATAGTATTTTTTACACATAAATCCATACATATTTGACTACTTGGTCATTTTATCCTTGTAGTTCTGGCCGTATGAGAAACAAATATTCAAATTGGGGGCAACAAAAATAGTGTCAACAACAACATTTTGGGATAACACATGCTTTTACTAACCATGCAGGTACACTACACACCGCAGTAGCTACACACGCATTCCACCTTAGGTTCACTCTCATCACTTTTTCTTTGCATATTTTTCATTTTTAGTTTCCATGCTCCTCCATCGTTTTTCCATTCCACACTTTGTCTAGTCCTTCAACACGTTTCTACTACACTCGTCATGGACATCAGGTACGCATATCTATCTACTTTATGTTATTGAGTTTTCCTCTCACCAATATATAGTGGGGGCAAAATGTAGTCACAAAATCATGCACTTTAAACACTTATTTATCCCAGTCTCATACTACTATTTAGAAGTTTCTTGAGTGAAGAAAGTACTAATTAATCCCCGTATTTTGGCCATCTTATTTTATTTTATTTCTTCATTACCAACCTCTTGCACCCATATGTCTATTTAGCTTCTATCATCTTCTGGTTTTATAATTGTTGAAATTGGATTCCTAAATTGCCATTATTGGTTTTTATCTAGTGTGATATCAGATTCCAATATGTTTATTATTGGAATTTAAGTAGTGTAATATCGGATTCCAATATTTACACTGTGCCATACAAGTATGTTCCTAATTCTATATTGAGTTTATGAGAATGGGAATATGCCCATTCTCAACACACTCATAGTACAACTATGTTCCTAATTCTTTTTATGTGTATCTACTTTATCTCATTTTTTTCTATGATTCCTATATGAGGCATTTTGATCCCTTTTGAAAATTAAAACAATGTGATATGGGTACATGTTGTATGAAATAAGAAGCAACTATTGAGTCTATGAGAATGGACATATGCCCATTCTCATCACACTCATGGTACAAGTATGTTCCTAATTATTTTTATGTGTATCAACTTTATATTTATTCTTCTTCTATAATTCATATATGAGGGATTTTGACCTCTTTTGAAAATTTATATCTTGGCAGACAATAGGTTAAGTCATGGTGCATTGCCAGACACTCTTGTTGAGAGCATTAAATAATATATATTGGCACTCCCAATACTATAGTTTTGCATTCAAGAATTAGGGGATTCTAGGCATATAATTTAGTATGTACACTTCAGAAAGGTTTGCATTTTATAAAGTTTTAGAACAATTAAACAATAATTTATCTAGACTTATGCACATAGCTTTAGGAAAATACCATGTAATTTTGTCGTTGTAATGAATGCATAAATCAAGACTAATTCTTAGAAAAATCCAAAGCATTAATCTTTTGAAATGAATTCCTTATAAATCACATCCAAATCCCTTTAAATCACAAGATCCAACTCCCTGTAAACTTACTTAGAGCATAATTAAGGTTTTTTTTTTTTCAAATTAAATTAATTGCATGGTGGAAATCATATTATTAATAATACATTAATAAGATTCAAGAGTTCCATAAGCAACACAATGTTTTATAGAATTATATTATGGAAAAATCTTCCAAAGTAATATAATACTCAATATTTCATTTAATTATCAAATAATAGTACAACTGTAAAGTTTTATAGGACCAAGGTTTGGAATAATTTAAAAAAAAAAAACACATCCTGGGCCAAGATGATTTCACATACAAATTTATGAACTTCAATAGTTTCTCCAAGTCAACATTCCTTATCATGTTCAAGTAGTTCAAGGTATGATTTAATGGCCACATGTCCTTTATCGGGCATCTTTATGGATCCACTTTGCCAATTTTTATTTGGCGTCCATGCCCAAATGATGTTATCCTCATCGATATCTACTTTAGGTTTGTTTGAGATGGTCCAATTTTTATTTGGCTTTAAACAATTCTGATACAATGTTGTACCTTCTCCTTTACCTGCAAGTTTCTAATATTGAGCTCTCAACTTTTTAATTACATCATTTCCTCCCCGTTGAAGGAAAATATCCCCATCTTCTCTCCCCATCCATATCTTTTCATTATCATTTCCTGGTCGTATAAGTAGCATTTTTCCCTTGAACACATCCTTCAATGGATTGAATTCTTGTTAGATCTTCCACAAATAGGCCCAATGTAAATATCATTATTACTTGGGATATGTTGACTAATGTAGTATTCTTTGTGAATATGTGTGGCTCCTATTATTTGGTCATATATGTCTTTCTCCTGTACTATTTTTGGCCAAAAACAAACATCTGACCTCCTGCTACAATTTACAAATGGTCTATCCAAAGCACGTAAAACATTTTCCCAATACGTGATCTTCAGAAGCCAATAGTCACTACCTTCTCCTGTTGCACTTTTCCCCCAATGCTCAATATATTATTTTATTCCCTTTTTTAGATCTTCCATTTCTTTGAGTTCCTTGAAAGGTGCCAAAGGAGGTTTCCCTTTGGGAAAGCTTGGTTCACCATTATCCTTTGTACACCATATATGGATAGAACGAGACCATTGTTGATCCTTTAATGTTTCTTTGTACTCCATCACCAGTATGCCATCCACAACATGGAATCTGAACAACTTTGGTTTGTTGATACCCACTATCTTATGGTTTCCATCCAACAAGAATGGCTCCACAAAGTCCTTGAAGTTGTACACTTCCTCAATAAGATAAGGAGTGAATGTACTTGACCCTTGTTGGCATGTTCTATAAGATTCCATGATATGTGGCAAAGAAAATGTGTCTACTTTATGTAACGATGTTGCTAATCTTCCAAAAGTCCCATCTATATCCTCATGGGTGTGTCCCACTGGAAGGAAGCTTACATACACAATATTGAATACCATTTTTTCTGTCAACATTGATACAAATGCAAATAATGTACGATTCTTGTTATCACTTGAAGCATTATCCAATTGCAAGTAGAGGATCGGTGGTTGCTTTATGAAAGAAGTATTCATGCTAGCAACACTAACTGATTTTGAATGGTCAAATATTTCCTTGTACCTTTTACATTTTTCATGCACATCATTTTGTAATAATGCATCATGCAATGGTTGTTTGGATGATCCAAAATGATACAAAAAATCTCCATACTCATCAATTACAGGTTCTTCAAGCTTCCTGAGACACAAAGCTAATGATGTGACTGTATAGTTTTCTCCATGTTCAACAAATGGCAGGCCAAAATGGCCGAAACCCCCTGTCTTGTGTCCATGTGTGAGCATACCAGTCAAAGTAACTGGTAGGTTCATAACATTACTTATTGAATTTTATTTTTTACCCATCCTTGGTATGGAAGTTTTCATTTTATCCATTTTATCATGCACAATGCTCAAGAATCCATGAGGTTGTTCTTCTGACTGCAATCTGTGGGAATAGTAAGTTGCATGACAACTTTGAATATATTCATTGTGCCATGTTTGTTCCTCCTCAATCTTTGTGAGTGCTTCTGGGCATGTGGTGGCTCTATGTTTGTTGAAAAAATTTGTGCACTCATCACACTTGGAAAAGAAATTATTTTTTGCAATGGAAACATGTGGAAATTTTTTGTTCATTATGTTGTTGAAGCTTGACTGTGACACCTAAGGAAGTTTCAAGAATTCAAGCTCCTCATTGCATTTTTTTGCAGTATATTTTGGGTATAGAATGAAGGAAGAAACCTTTGGGGAAATTTTACTCCATCCTGTCCTATAGACCAAGTCAGATGTGGAGAGATATCTGAATTTCTCTCAACAATTCTTGATATGCAGGCAATTGTTGCGGTAATGTTTGACCTTTGTTTCTCTTTTCCATGTTTCCATTCACTGCAAGCCTATTTCTGCTTATCCATTCAGATTTATGTTTATAGAAGGAACTCCTTGGGTACCCATATACTTTGTGCCATGCATTCTAACAAACATCCATCCCATCAAATTTCATTTTATGTATCTCCATAGTTTTCTTACCAACATTGAAGATGACATTTGTTGTTAATGCATCAAACACAAATGTTTTTCTATCAACTTCATTCAAGGCTCTAGTTGTGTGCCACAAATTTTGAATTCTAACTGAAGCAAGAGGTAATTTTTGGAGACAATTAGATTTGCAACAACTAAACTCTACATTTTCCACTTCTTCTAAAAATATTGACCATTTTCTATCCTCATCAGAATTTTGATTTGATGGATTGGCTTGAGGGGTATCCAGCTTCAGACGTTTTGTAGCATTATAAGATCTTTTTATCACTCTGTTGGATTGATTGTGATTAGTGGCATCATATGAAATTGGATAAAAAAATGAGGTTTTCACTCTTCTAATGCATCCCACATGATGACCTCAACCTCCTTTGGGACTTCTTTGAATCTAATATCCATCTGAGAACCATTTATGTCAGCCAATTGCCTAGCAGGCCATTGTATGAGAGATCCTTTAGATAGGGAGCATCCTTTGCAAGGAGGGTTGAATACTCTATCAATATGCACACCAAAGCTATTGGCATCCAATCTATTAAAATGTACCATGTCTCCTTCAACTACATTTGTAATTGTTCCCTCTACTACAAATTTACACTCAATTGAGAAGTAATGGATTAATTTTGTAACAACTCCCTTGAACTTCAAATTATGTTGATCACTATGTACAAGGTACAGACCAACCAGTTGAACACTCCCTTGCTTAATCATAAGGGAAATTTTTGTTTCATTGAAAATCAAATGTTTTATTGGCCAAACAATTGATTTATTAGGTTCTAGCAAGTCTGAGCATTCTGAACACATATTTACCACATTCTCTATGCATACACCAAAATTCAAAGGACCCAACCTCTCTCCATCAATTTCATGAACTTCTAGCACATGAGTTATATAACCCATGGCTATGTCATCATCTCTGCTACAAGATTTGTGTTTGAGAATGACATTGTCTGTGACAAAATATTTTCTATCTTTAGGACCTGTATTGATGGTGCTTTCACTGTCATCACTACAATCTCTGTCACTCTCTGCATTGTAATCCTTTGAACCACTACAATTTTTTTCACTTCTCAAATTGGGGGAATGGATGAATTTGCATGCTTTGACAATTCACTCTCTTCCCAAGCAATGTAGTATCCTTTATTCCTGACATCTGCATAGGTTTCAAATTCATCAACTGAGAAAGGAAATTTTACTCTTCCCATCCAATACTGTGTTAACACTGACAACAAACAAATCCTCTTCCCACATATTTGCAATGTAGTGTCTTCCTACTTGGATATACTCTTCCCTCTGCAACTTTGGTTCCTTTTGAAAACAAGTCCACATGATCATCCTCTACAAATGCAAAATCCCCTACTGCTGTAACAACATAAAATACAAAGTTTGTGAGATGATGGAAAATATATTAAACCATTGCATAAAATAAATTAAAAATTATCATGTATGTACAACTATAAGTATATTGAATACACATAGCACATGAGCTGTGAACTTCTATAATTCAGTAAGGTTTGGAAATACTTCAAAATTATACATATAATTAAAATTGACATGAATATATTTATAACATGATTTCCAAACTATGATTGAACTTGACTTATTTGAATTTAATTGATGAGAAATAAATAGATGAGGTTGAATTTAAATGATGAGAAATAAATAAATAGAGGTTAAATAGAAGTTAATTAGAAACTTGATTGCTAACCGCTTCATCCAAATATCTTCATCATATTAACATAGCATATATTACTTTTACAAGAATTCCTCATACTTCCCATATTCACTGACTATGAGAATGGGCATTTGTAAATTTTAAACATTATCATTAAAGGATATAATTGTCATTCATTCTTTATGTTTCACGTAGGAGAATTTTCTTTCTTTCTATATTTAGTTTAGGAGAATGGGCATATGCCCATTCTCATCACAATGATAAAAATATTTGTTTGTATGAGAAATGGCATATCCCCATTCTCATCACAATGATAAAAATATTTGTTTGTATGAGAAATGGCATATCCCCATTCTCATCACAATAATAAAATTCTTTGTTTGTATGAGAATGGGCATATGCCTATTCTAACCCTTCTAACTTATTGAAGCAATATTGAACTTAATCATTTTAATATCACTATAAAGGATGTGAGAATGGGAAACTGTCCATTCTAGAACAAATTAAATATTACCTCTATTTTTTTCTATGATTCTTATATGAGAATGGGCATATGCCCATTCAATACAACATAAAAATGTTTGTTTGTATGAGAATAGACATATGCCCATTCTGTCTATGTGTATTGCCTCAAGATAATACCTCTATTTTTCTTCTATGATTCTTATATGAGAATGGACATATGCCCATTCAATATAAGATAAAAATGTTTGTTTGTACGAGAATGGACATATGCCCATTCTGTCTATGTGTATTGCCTCAAGATAATAATATATTTTTTTCTCAAAAAGGAATAAAAACTAATTCCTCTAAATGTTCTTCCAAGGTACTATCTCATTATTTAGAACATCTAATATTAACCTTTGATGTGATTACTATAAGTTATATAGTTTTTATCAATTTCACAACCATATTATAGTATCAGTGATTTTAACACAAACATGTATGGGAGATGTAATTATTTTCAAGTACATTCAAGATATTTATAATGAAACTTGATAAATATCGAAGATACCTATTGAAATATATTAAAAAATACAACTCAAGGTTAAATGTGATGAAAAATCCAAATAAGCAAAAAACTTAGATATCATAAAATATGGTATTAATACCAAATAATAGGATTGTCCTTTGTAATCAATGAAGAAATAATAATATATGTTTTGGATCAATCCACCCCATCCCCTCTTTCTATTTAAGTCGACATTCCCATCTAGAGTTCAGGGAGTGGTTGAAGCAAGTAAACAATTCAACATTTGAGTGATTTCGTGAAAACCACGTATCATATATAGTTTCCCTAACTATCCCCTCTCTAATACAAATTAGTACAATTAATTTCAAATGCAAAAAATAACCTAAAACATGGCTATGATAATGTTTAAAAATTATATTTTATTTTAAATGTAAATAACCTAAATCATGACTATGATAAAGTTTAAAATTTATATTTTATTTTATATGCAATAAACCTAAAACATGGCTATGATTTTTTTTGAAAATTTAAATTTTATTTTAAGTGCAATTATTAAACCTAAATCATGGCTACCATATTTTTTAATATTTATATTGTTTTTTACCATGGAATAGCGAGTCCATTAATTTGCAAATAAATTGTTTTCCACCGTTAATTTTTTATTAATTGAAAGTACTTTTTTTTTATTAATTGAAGGTATTTTTTTGTCAAACACGTCTTTGACCACCCGTTGGAGGGAAATTTGGTGAAATTAATGATAATTAATTCACACCACTCCATGGCACCGTAGAGAGAATGACGACAATTATTGTTTTTGATGATGGTATAGGTCTTGGGAATTGCAAGGTTTACCGTGGGTCGGCGAAGCTATCTCTTTCTTGTTCATCCTTTCCACTTTCTTTTTCATCCAGTTTTCACTTTTTTTGTTTGTACTTCCACTTTGGGTTGCCCATTTTGTTAGACCATTTTTTCCTGTGAAGAAGAAGATTTGAAGAATATTTATGAGATATTGTTCATCCTCTCCACTAAAATTTTTGTTGACCCTTACCACTTTGGGCTCCCTCGGTTTCTTAAGACTGTTTCAACATGTGATGCACAATATTTGAAGAAAAATTGAGGTATTAATTATTCTAACTCTTCTCTGTTGAATTATTATGAGATGAAGAGTATCATTTGGTTTTCTTTCCCTTATATTCCATTTTAAGTTTAAAGATAATGTCTTAATTTTTATCTTCTATATTTTTTGATCTGGGTATTAAGAATATCACTTCAATGTTTTGAAAGTCATATGTAATTGTTAACCAAATCATAGTTTCTAATACGAGGAGTTATCTGATATGATTTTACCAAACTACTGAGTGGTCTTACCACTTAGGAGGCATTGCTTTTTTCCTGAAATGTGCAGGTGAGTTCCGCAGGCCCACAATGATCCATTATTAGAAGAAGAATTTACTTTTTATAGTGAAGAAAATTTTTACTTCTTTTTTAAATTGAAGATAAGTTTCAGAGATACTTCTAACTCTTATCTGTTGATTTATTATGAGATGAAGAATATCATCTTGCTTTCTTTCTCTTGTATTCTGATTTGGGTATAAAGATAATGTCATATTTTTTTATCTTTTGTATTATTGATATGTGTTTTAAGAATATCACTTCAATATTTTGAAAGACTTGCATAGTATTATCCTCCATAGTTATAAAAGGATGCCTCTAAATATGACTATTTCTTGCATGTTTCAGAGTCTGAACAAGATCATTCCCTTACAAAAAATGTTTTTGATTCTAGAAAAACCACTTCCAATCCTTCATGCTAAGATGGGGAGTTAATTGTTTTATTATTACCAAAGTACAATGTGGGGTTACCACCTAGGCAACGTTATTTATTTTCTGAGTTGGGTGGCCTAGCTGTGTAGGCCCAGTTGGGTGGGCGAGATGCATAAGCTGAGATGAGCGGGCGAGTCAGCCTGCCGAGCTCGGTGGGAGATCTGACTCGCCGAGCTTGGCGGGTGAGTTGACATTCTGAGTTGGGTGGGCGAGCTGATCATTTGAGCTGGTGGATGTACTGGCCTATTGAGCTAGTCGATAGAGCTAGACAATTAATATGGGTGGGCGAGTTGACCTGCCAAGCTGGGCATGCGAGTTTAATTCCCGAGCTGAGCTGGGGGAATGGCCTACTAAGTTGGATGGGCTAGCTGACCTACCGAGCTGGGTGGGAGGTTGACCTTGCTGAGCTAGGGGTGAGGTTGACCTACCGAGCTGGGCGGGTGAGCTCACTATCAAGCTAAGAAATATTGAACTTAATCATTGTCATATAGGAATTAAAATGATTAAGTTCAATGATGTATCTAATGAGAAAATTCTTGTTCTCAAAATTGGAATCATAAAAGAAGAACAAAGATAAAATCTAGCTTGTTTTATAATGGACAGTTGTTTTCATAGAGTTATTGAAAAAATTAAGTTCAATATTCTTGTATTACAATGATTATAATTGGTAAACAGCCATTCTCATACAAACAACTTTTTTATCTTCCATTCAATGGTTAGGTATCCATACCTATAGAGGTATTAAAATGTTTAAGTTTAGTATTGCTTGTATTAGAATGTTTAGAAGGAGCTTATATCCTTATACATACAAACTAGCATTTATTTCATGTATTGAATGGGAAAATGGCCATTGTCATATACAAATCATATATGAAGGATATAGATAAAATAATAACTATAATTTATTTTAGAATGGGAAGTTTCCCATTATTATATAGGAATCATATAAGAAAAATAGATCAAATTTACTTTGTTTTTGAAGTTCCCCATAATCACATCATTCGTAGGTATTAAAATGATTATGTTCAATCTTGTATTGAATGAATAATTGCCCAATCCCATATAGGAATATTAAAATAAGAATATCTATAAAATATAATTCATTTTAAAATGACAAGTTGCCCATTCTCACAGTCGTCATATAGTTTTGAAATTGTTTAAGTTAAATAATTCTTGTATTAGATTGACCATTGTTTTTCACTCTTATATCTTATTATGTTTCCCATTAGTAATAATCAAGTTCAATATTGATTTTATTGCAATGATTAGAATGGGCATATGTCCATTCTCATACAAACATTTTTATCTTGAATAGGCAGATGCCTAGTCTCTTAGAGGAATCATTGAAGAAGAATAGAGATTAAATTTAATTTGTTTTTGAATGGGAAATTTCCTATTCTCGTATTCAAATCATATATTAGGAAAAATAAAGAAATTTTACTTTATTTTAGAATGGGTAGCTCTTCATTATCATTGTCTTCATAGTTATTAAATTAATTAATAAGTTAAATCATGTATTAAACGAGAAAATGTGAGTTCTCATATAGGATTCATAAAAGAAGACTATAGATAGAATTAAATTATATTTAGAATGGCCAGCTGCCCATTCTCATAGCCTTCAAAGAATTATTAAAATGATTAAGTTCACTATTGCTTGTATTAAAATAAAAAGAATGGGTGAATGCCATGGAAACATCCTTTAACTAATTTCTTATAATCATGTCTACAGGGAAGGGAGAAAGGTTGTTGTTTACCTTACAAACAGAGGTTAAAGAGGTTGAACTTTTTGTGTCATTGTAATGATTGGAAAACATTCTTTGTCAGTATTGGGTATGAAGGAAGAATAAGAAGTAATGAGGAAACATGTTAGAGGTTGGATGATATAAGTGCTTGCATTGGGTTTAGAAAGGACATTTGATCTAGAAAAGGGCTTGATAAAGTATGATCATTAGTTTTAGAATGGGAAAGAAGGTTTCAAATTGGGTTGATTTTATTGTCATTTTAATAGAGAAATAAAAAAAGGGGTGGTGATATGGTTCGTTTAGAACTTGATTCAACCGATGGGATTAGTAGAAGAGTTTTGATGATGCTGGAAAAGGAAGGTATGTCATCTCTATTTTAAAGTTTTAAAGGCCACGAAGAATCCCTGAGAAAGGATTTTGTTACTCGTTGGAAGGATGGTCGGGTTAGTATCAGGGGTTTTTCTATAAAAACGTTTTTGGATTTTATTGTTATATTGGTTGGGATAAATAACGAGGGGAGGGAGATTTAAAAAGTGAAGAAAAAATGTGATGAGGGGATGAGAAATTTTTTGGTGGGTAAAGAGTGTAATTTCAGAAGAGGGAGACAAGCCTCAATAATTTATTGATAATCAATCAAATCAAAATTACAATGAATGTGCTGCAATTCTTATAGAAATTTAACAACCATGTGCAAACAAAGAGGATGTTGAAACAATGCAACAATATACAATCCTGTGCACATATATTTACAAATATATGGTTTTAAACAATATAACCATATAACAAATACAATATAGATAAAATTCTTGTACGGGAATACTATTCCCGATTACAAACAATAAATAGTTAATAACAATTTACCACTAATTAATAATTAACTAAGGTAAATGCATAATTAACCTAGGTAAACTAAGTTTTACCTAACATTCCCCCCTTTAATTTTACATTGTCTCAAGGGATGAGGAGAGGAATTCTCTGAACAACTCAAATTTACCACGTGCAAGTGACTTTATGAAGATATCTGCTCATTGTTCAGCTGTTAGGAAAAATTGAAGCTGTATATTGTGTTTCAAGATATGCTCGCCTATGAAATGTACATGTACCTCAATGTACTTTGTTCTTTCATTAAAAAATGGATTGTGAACAAGTTTGAGAACACCTTCATTGTCAACATACAAGGTGGTTGGTTTGACCTTTGGTATTCCAAGTCCTTCAAGTATGTGACGAAGCCATATCACTTCGTAGATAGCTTCTCTTGTAGCACGATATTCAAATTATGTAGAAGAGTGAGAAACAAAGTGTTTTTTCTTGTTTCCCCATGATATTGGTCCAAATCCCATAAAGAACACAAACCCTAAAGTCAATTTTCTGTCATCAATGTTTCCTGCATGATTTGAATCTGAATATCCAGACAAGAAGAAGTTATCATTCTTCTTGTATTCTAGACCAAGATTTACTGATCCCTTGAGATATCTCAAGATTCTCCTTATTGCCTTCCAATGAAAAACTCTGGGTTCTTGCATGAACCTGGATAGATAGCTCACTGCAAAGCTGATAGTTGGTTTAGTGTAGGTCAGGTAAATGAGACTCCCGATCAAGTGCCGATAGAGAGTTGCATTTACCGCAGGATATGGATTTGAATGAGATAACTACAATCTGTTCTCCATACGTATAGCAATAAGAGTGAAATCCATCATCCAAATTTTCTCGAGCGTTGTCTTGGTATATTTCAACAGAGAAACAAAGATGTGATTATCTTTTTTCCATACTTCCAATCGAAGACAATAGTACATCAGCTTGAGATCTGTCATGTCAAACGATCGGTTAAGATCTTTCTTCATTACATCGATCATCCTCACTGAAATGCCAGTGATGACTAGATCATCGACATAAACAACCAAAATCACAATATCCCCCCTTGATTTTTGAGGTAGAGATTGGGATCGTATAGATTTCTAACAAATCCATGTTGTACGAGATGCTCATCAATTTTGATGTACTAAGCCTGGGGTGCCTGTTTAAGGCCATACATATATTTCCTGAGACTACATACTTTTGTTTCTTGACCATGTACAACATATCCCTCAGGTTGAGTCATATAGAATTCTTCTTGTAAATATCCATTCAGAAAGGCACTTTTTACGTCCATCTGATGGACTTTCCAACCAAACTGTGTAGCTAGAGAAAATATCATCCTGATCGTTTGGATCTTAACTATGGGAGCAAATGTATCCTCATAGTCAATGCCTTCTTTTGGTGTATACCCCTTTGCTAATAGTCTCATTTTGTACTTGTCTATGGTCCCATCTGCTTTGTACTTCTTTTTTTATATCCATTTGCATCCAATAGTTTCTTCTCTGGTGGAAGATCGACAAGTTGTCAAGTGTTATTTTTCATCACTGAGTTATACTCAGCATCCATGGCATTTTTCCAAGATTTTGTCTGTAGGGCTTCTTGGACTGTAGAGGGCTCATCAAATTCAATAACTCTACTCATTAAAGAAAAGTTTACTTCTCTTTCTTTATTGCGAGTCCTTGGTCCATGGTGGATGTATCCAGAGGAACATCCAATTTTACATCTCGTACCATGTTAGCATACCACTTGGGCACATGTTGAACTGCTTCTGTGGGTCATGGTTCTATCTGATCTTCACCATCATCCCTGTCATCAATTTCATCATATGTGGGAACATCAACTTCTATTTGTACAACTGGTGAAAAATCTAAATTAGGTGAGTCCGGAGGAGGATTCTCTTCTTCCTTCTTCTAAAAAAACTCAACATCTCTGCTGGTGTAAACTTTCTTGGTCTTTAGATCCATCAATTTGTACCCAAGAGTCTCTTCACTGTAGCCAATGAAGATGATTTTTAGTGATTTCATATCCAATTTCTTTCTATTCTGCTTGGGTATGTGCATACTTAATTTTCTCCTGAATACTCTAAGGTGTGCAACAGATGGTTTCATCTTTGACCATTCTTCATGTGGCATTACTCCATCAAGAGCAACTATGGGCACTTTGTTAAAAAAATACACTGTTGTCTTTACTGCTTCAGCTTAGAATGTGCTCGCTATTCTAGAATCATCGATCATGCATCAAACTATTTTCATGATAGTACATTTTCTTCTCTCGACAAAACCATTATGTTGTGGTGTGTGTGTAGGAGGCATTTGTTGACGAATCTCGTGAGCTTGTAGGTAAGATTTGAACTCATCATTGGTGAATTCCCCTGTTGGCAAGGAAATGTTTTGGGTGGAAAAATTTGTGAATTCCTTGCCAAAACTCTGGGAATCTAAGTCCCTCTACTTAACTGGTGCAGTTGCCATGTGTGCATGCACGAGAAAGCATGGATTTTTGTGGTGGCCTTTCAGCCGGGGATCCAACAGGGGCACTCCACTGACCCTATGGAAAATGCTTGCAGTTATCTGCAAGGGGGAAAATTTCTATGAAGGTGGGAAAGGGAGTGAGAAAAGAGGTAGGAGAACTAATGATGCAGGTAGAAAATCATATTCTTGCATGCACTAGTTAGAAACTTCAACACATGCATTCTTGAGAAGAAACAACTCTGCAAATAACAACAAGAGTAAATAGAATTCATCGATCACAAAGTATCAAGAAACCCCTTAGTTAAATAAAGCAAGAAACTCCTTCTTCTTGTATTGATTTTTTAAACACAAGTTGAACATGGTGTCGGAATAGAATAAATTTGAGAGTGGAGGGAAGTAGAAGAAAAATGGTTGTTTCCTTTACTTTCTCTAGGTACAATGCACTCTCGATTGTACAAGATCAATCGCCCCTACCTTTAAAATGGCAAGAAGAAGCCATTAAATATCTTGCAAGAAATGGTTACAACTTCTTCTTTGTTAGCAAGAAACGGTTTACAATCTTTTCAATCATTCGCGTCCGTTCAGATTATTGATTCATGAAGAAACGCCAATGGCAAGAAAACCCATACTTTTCATAATGTAGTTGTCCTAAACAACACTTATATTATCACTAATAGACTATGCACCCTCCCACTGAAGGATTCCTTCTTTAGATGGCTCCTGCACCTCTGGGTCTTGGTCGAGGGTACATAAATCCTATTCAGGTCTTCCTCACTTAGGGGCTCAACATATGGTACATATTTTCCATCTATTAATGGCATGATAACCCTTTCCTCCTTTCTTTCAATGCTGATATAACCCTTGTTTAACAGAAGATCAACATTATTTGCATAACACCAAGGACAGCCCAGTAGAGCTAGGAAGCTATCTGGCTCCCCTAGCACTAAAACCTCAAAATCCCCAGTGAACTCGGCTCCCTGTATGGTAATGGATGCATCTTTTAAAACTCCAATGGGAGTGGCCTTAGTCTAGTTAGCCATGAACAATACATTAGAAGATGGATACAATGGAGGTCTCCCCATTTGCACCCATGTATCTAAAGTAACAACGTCGACTTTCGTGCATGTATCAATCAATATATTTTTCAAAAGCCACCCATCCACAACAACATTCACAATGATTTCCTTGTCATATTATAGGCTATGAGGGGGGAGATTAACATGTAGGATCTGCCATCCAGTCTCAATACTTATGCACAGAGTGTTTCGCTTTAACCAATTCCCTAACAATGGAATGATGTTCTCTTGGCGCAACATTTTGTACACTTCTTTCAAGTCATCCATCTCAGATTGGATCGTCTCTAATGCTTTCTTTTGCACCATCTTCCATGATTGCTCCTTTAAATATTGTATTTCACCCTGAATATGTCTGAGTACCTCCATGGTTTCTTGATAAACCTCCTTCTGATGGGCAGGATCTAGGTACCGTGCATGTAGAACCTCCTCCTTAGTGATGGTAGGCTTCTGTTGTAATGCTTCTTTGGCCGCGCCGCTTCAACACTGGTAGTGATCTTTACTTGCAATGCCTCGGATTCTGGTTCCAACTTGGGCATCAACTTATTTTACACAGCGTGTTGTATCCTAACGATCCATGTGCCTTTATTTTCTTATTTATGCTACTTGCTAAGATGCTCATACAAGTCTGGGCATTCCTCATAACTATGATTCTTTCCACATAAATAACATGTAATATTCTGAGGACATTCACGCCTTTAGTGGTTAGGAGATCCACTCGTATAACAAGTTCTGTGAGGGAACTCACCTTGTCCACCACCATGACCTCATCCTCTTAATACACCATGGTATCCTTGGCCTCTGCCACGTCCTCCTTCTAAACACCCTCCATTCTGATCATAGCGCGCTTGATTGTGATCCTAATCCTGATGCTTGTTCTTTCCTTTAGAGTTATGTGAAACTCATGTCTGTCGTAAACCAATATCTATAGCATCTTGGATATGACCAATCAGTCAGCAGTGTTTCGTATCGTGAGTTGTAATAATGGGCAATGAATAGCATCATGGTTTAAATGGAATATCTCACAGTCTAGTAGCAATGAGTGCACTGATCTGTGGGGAAATTATCCTTTATGCGACCTTCCACTTCACAATCTGTGCACCAAATCCCTGTGCATGTCTCCTGTGTTGAATTTGCCGATAGCTTCTCCAACTGCTTCGCCATAGCTGCGATCTATGCTTCTAAAAATGGACTCACCCTAGCTCCTATACTTCCAACTACCTCAGCACGTAAGATTTCTTCAAGTGCTTCACATGGATCGGTGTATGTCTTATGTGATAGCACCCTTCGAAAAGGTGTAATCAGACCTCTAACAAACCATTGTGCATGCTGGATTGCATGAATATCATAAGAAATATTAGATAACAATGTTCTGAAATGAGCATTATAATCTCTGACACTCTCAGTAGTGCCTTGCTTAATATCCTTGAGCACGCTTATACTCTTCTTCTCAAACTTATTGATGTGAAACTCTTTAAGGAAAGCATATTTTAAAGCTGCATAGTCTACGCAAGTCTGATTAGGGTCAAATTTTTTGTAACAACTATGTGCGCGCCCTTGTAATGTAGTAGCAAATTGACTTGCCCTATGCTCAGAAGCCATGATTCCTTTTGCATGCCATAGTATTTCACACAAGTGCATGTGTTCAACAACATATTCTATGCCCCTATAGTCTGGAAGGCGAAGGTACATCTCCATGTAAATATTTTGGGGTTGGTGCGGACCTTGCCCACGTCATCCAGAATCTCCTGTGTTTCCTCTACCTCTAGATCCACCAAAAAATAGAACCACCTATACCTCATGATCTTGAACCTGTATCCAGAGTCAGAAAAGAAGATGTACTCCCCTGTGCCCAAGCAATAGTACTTAATTACACCCCTATGGTCTATGAAGTGTTACTACTCCCCAAAGAGAGTCCAAAATTCTACGCACCTAAATTTTGTGTGGAAGATAAACGTAAAAAGGTACCCCAAACAATAAAAAAGATGTTTGCATTGCCATCAATGTGCTTTTTAAATGCGCAAGGGCAAGGTTACCAAGTAGACTCAGATGCGTGCCAACTACCCAGGCCGTCTTTGCTGGTGCGCTTCTACCCTTCTAGGTTGTCTATCCATTGCTCAACACTTGTTAGGGTCAACCTATATGTCTTCATCACGAACCATCCTGAAAACAACTGAAAAAGAGGTCCTGGAAACGGAACCAATGATGTAGCCTAGAATTTAGTAGTAAAAGCCCAGCGTGCTGACACATCACTTAGCCTAGATTGAGCTCTCACTTGAAGTGCACAAAGGTACCAGGCCCCTCTTTAGGGTTGTTATTGCAGGATGTTAGCATGATGAAGAATTAATGCATTCAGATCCATAATTAATACATCATTCTACAGTACATGTTCATATCTATATCTAAAGAATAACAAAGTTAAATGATAACCATGATGAAATGAAAACATGCAAGAACCAATTATAATCAGGTTTAACACTCTGATTCAGCCACTACACTCCATTATATTAAACATGATAAATACACAAAATCTTATTACAATAGATAATACCATAGCTTATGTGCACATTAGATTTGGTAGCATAACTTCACAGTACTTTAGTTCTCACACACCTCTACTATACTATGTAGTTCATTACATATTTAAAAGGGTGGGGACTTTCCCTTCACCACTTGCATAACTCCAAAAATAGGTCACATGCTGGAAATAGCCATGTGCCTTTACAATTACAACCACACATGCAAGTGTGCTAACAATAGATCTCTCCTAGTTAACTGCCAGTAGAAATTCTATCTTTAGCCCACATCCATGCAAAGTGCTCCATATATGCTCTTCCAAAAATACCTGATGCGTGTTGCACAAGTCTTTTCTTGATTTATGTGCTCTACATGCTATCTCCAAAAATAACCCATACATGTGAAAATGGCTAAGTCCCAAATCTGCCCTTATATTCCGCGAGCATGTTCTCCCCTATCCTTTTGTGCCTTTGACTGTGCCTTGTTCTCTCGTGCGAACCGCTTGTGTGGCTTCTACTAAGTATTCCACTTTGTCTATTCAATAGGGCTATTTTATTGTGTATTACTTATACTTTTATTTCTCAAATACTAGCTCAAGATCATTCAACGGATATGCCCTAACATAAAACATTGTGCCAAGGTGTCTGTATTTGAGAAACTCACATAGTTGGTAATGGAGGAAATTCACATGCACTTCACCTGTGAGAATGAGGCATTTTTGATGTACGTAGTCCGAACATTGGAGGGTGATTTGGAGGTAATGATGTCACCACAAGCGGTGTCCTTAATTAATAAATATGGCTCTTATTTCATATAATTATTTAATTTCTCCTACGGTAGTCTACAGTTTAGCAACATTTGACGCAAGAGTCTGTTCATCTAGGACTTGCCCTTAACCACTTATCTTTACTATCCCAAAAATAGGTCGCAAGTTATTTGAGCCACAGGTAGATCTTTCAAGTTAAAAAATAGGCATTCTATGCAACCAAAGAAGAAGATGATTTCTTTGTCCTTATCAGTCTCAAGTGTGTAATTCATGGCTTTAGAATTGAATCCATGCTTTTCTGCATATCGACCTTGGCCATTACCTTTCCGCACATTCGGCTATGTTGCATTTCTACACAAGTTCATGCCTAATTTCAACATTTGAGATGCTCCTCGACTCTATTCCAGAAATAGTGCACACTCATGGATGAAAATCTTAGCAGGACTAAGTCCCAAATCCTGTCCTTCCAGTTGGCTTATGTGAAAAGGATCCTCTGATGTCAATGCGCCTTTGATATGAAGAAATTCAATTCTCCTTGTTGTGAAGATATTTCTAGGATTTTGCTTCAGATAATGTCTGATCCTAGTTGTGACCTGGTCAACATTCTTCTCATTTAGCAACATCCAACTCAAGTTTCTAATGTTCGCAAATCCAAGGGAGTTGGTTGAATAAAAGAGATGTTATCAACTTAGTTAGGGTACATGTAGGTTTGATTCAGTTACTATATTTGAGAGATCCTTATGTATCATCGCAATACGTTTGGAAATCCCCTTAGTCTTCCTTCAAGCTCTACTCGAGCCTCTTGATCTTCTAAGTCGTGGTATCCTCTTCAAGTCTCAAGGCATCTGGAGCAAGTTCTATGGTGAAGATATCAATAAATTGGAGAACTTCAATCATTTTGCCTCCGTCACTGAAGTTTAGCTAAGTGCATTGCAAGATTTAGGCTTAATTACAACAATAGTACTGGAATATGTTGTAACGGCAAAGTGTAAGAAGAATATCCACTATTAGTAGCATCAAGTGGAGGACTTTAATCACATCGTTCAAGACCCAGTTATTCATTATTCACCAGTGAACTCTGGATTTTCCATGTTGTTGATAATTACAGTTGGCGAGAGAATTTGTCCTTGTGCCCTGGATTGGTTCATTCTTAGCCAACGACTATTCCTCAATCAGAGTAAGTCCCTCTATGTTGAACGGTACTTATGTTGCATTTGAAAATTTGAATCCCTTAGCAACTTCGTAGGGTTATTCAACCCATTATATCTAACATTTATGGGTGCTTGTGGACCGTTGTATTACAAATTGCTACCCTATCCACACTGTCTGCTTGGGCACCTCCTGCACAATATAATCCTTTGTGCCACTTTTGGTTCTCATGCACCTGGATCCTTCCCCAATGTCTTTTTCATTATCTTTCTTTTCGTCCTCCTTGCGTTCTACCTCGCACTCTATCCTCATGTTCCCTATCATCTAAGTGCCTGAACATCTTCATTGTTTAGTTGGCTCATCATTCGCCTGTACTCCTTCTTACAATAGGTTAGCCTTCCTTTGATCTTCTTCAATGTTACGCATCACGCACCTGTTATCCCGTAAAATTGACAAGGGCAATTTTACCGATAACCATACCAAAAATTTTGTTCCGATCCCTCGTTAGGGATCCCTTGCGTTCGAAACATTGCAAAATCCCTTCCCGGGAAATCTAGTTTTTCGAACTTAGTCATTTTTGAGTCTTTTTTGGCTGGGCGCATGGAATTACTATGTAACACCATGTTTTGGTGCGCCCCTTTAAAGCCTTTGGCGCATATTTTTCAGTGTCAACACGCCTTTTGGTGCGCCTTGTATGTTGAGTCTTCCCTGTGTGCGCCAAGGCGCATGCGCCTTCATGTCGATTAACACCAATTTGTTGCACCGCTTTTTTCGTGCGCCTTAGGGCTGCACATTATTCTCATGTCGACATCCGCTTATGTGCACCAAAGGCGCACATAATTTTATGTTGACACTAACGCTTTCGTGCACCAAAGGCGCATACTTTTCCATGTCGACATGCAACTTTCATGCGCCACTTGCCAAAGAATGGTGGCGCATTTATTACTGCTCACCTATATATATAAATAGGCGCACGCCCAACACCTGTCATTATCACGAATTGACGCAAACACGTGATATTTATTCTCTGACACCTGTCAGCCTCTCCTAGTCGTCGTGCCATTTTTCTACGTTTGTGGACCCGTTCTCATCGTCCTTTTTCCTTTATATCCGGGTAAGTGCTTCTTCGTCAGTCTTGTTGTTGTTTTTGTTTTTGTAGTTCTTCGTGATTGCTAGGATGGTTTAGGGTTGAAATAAATAGGTTAAATCTAAAAATGCTAGCCCTCCCCCCCCTTGCTATCTTTCCACATTTTCCTCTTTCCAGATCTGCTGGAGGAGGAAGCCCTGTCCTGAAAAAATGGTAATGACCTAAGGCCTTTTCCCTGCTTGGTATATCATGTTGCAAAACCTCTCAAGTAACCATTTGAAAGGAAACCTTGAAAAAAGAGAGATCTGAACCATATGTAGGAAACCCCTCTGACAGTGTTTTAACTGTTTCACTCTTTAAACTTCGGTGCCCTATTTCACCCCTGCAACATGTTGCAAAACAGTTGCGCCTTGGCGCACCCATCTTGTCCTCACTGTTACATCATAAACTTCTGCGCCCTCAAGGCGTGCCTATCTCAGTATGCTACAAGCAGCTAACCTTGTGCCCCCTTAAGCGCATCAACCTTCCTGGCTGCATCAACATTATTCTGTGCGCTCCAAATGGCTGCACCCAGCATCCAGTGTAACATAGGATTTATACGTCGCTAAGTACAACAGCTTCTGAAAGGCGTAGGTGCATTCCTCATTACATGCAACATCATGTTGTGTTAGACCCTCTCGTTAAATGCCAAATCACCATGGCGCATGAAAATTTCCTGTTACACAAACCATACATGCGCCTGTTGGCACACCAAATCCCACGCAACATGAAAAAATACTATGTGCCTTTGGCGCATCCTGTCCCTATGTAACACAATGTCTCCATGCGCCCTTTATAAAATGCACCCTGCAGTATCTATACGTCATGTGCCTTTGGCACCAGTTTAACCCTTGCAACACCCCCCTATGTGCCTTACCTATTTAGCCCTGTAAACATGCAATTTTCATTGCCCTGCGCCCTGAGCCTCAATAATCACTAACTCTTTCTTTATGTTAACACTTCAATGGAAATCAAATGACTCGATACAACCTTTTTAGGTTGGGTTTCGCTTCTTCTTCTTGTAGATCAACAACTGAGTTCGAAAGAACATATGTCTACATCAAGCAAGAGACCTACCAAATCAAAAGGAAAGGCTAAGCTTACAGAGGAAGAGATGAAATATAAATATCAGAGGGTCAGAATGCCTGACTCCCAGGCCGAGTGCGAGCATGGACATCAGAGACTCAGAATTGGGGGCACATTGATATGGAGGAATTCTGGGCCAGAACTCAGAAGGTAACAAGGAGTCCCTGGATGGACAAACTAATAGGCAGTGCCCTGCACTTCAACTGGAGGAATCCTAGTCAGTGCCGTCAACAATGAATTCATGATGGTGGTTGCCCAGTGCTATAACAAGGACACAAGGTGTGTCGAAAATAGCAAGGGCGAGGTAGTCATTAACCTCACTGCCTCGTCACTTTGAGATAATACTCGGCATCCCTCATCACCGGCACTTTGTGGCCATCAGCCAAGCGGAGTGCATTAAGGCCTGGGATGACAATGAGGATCAGTGTATGCAACTGATGAACGAAGTCTATCTGAAAAACAAAAAGGTGGTAACCCGGTGGCCACAAATCATCCACCGCAGTGACTTCTCAGAGGAGCTCAGTGACACCATCACATTCCTGAGTAAGGGTCTTCGGGCTTCCTGATGCCCATTATTTCCATAAATGGATGCTGCGGTACTTAGAGACCATGAACAAGAATATGCCTGATCAGCGCTTTTGCTGGGGAGAAATTATAAGCAGCACAATCTCCGAATAGCTTCAACAATTCAGCACAACGGGGACATTCTCATATGAATTCCTACGTTGTCTACGTTGTAGCATCAGAGAGAGACTATCCAGGCCTGACGCGGAGTGGGGTTTGGCCTCAGGTCAAAATATATGAGTACTATCCAGAATTGAGGCTGGAGAATAGCATCTCCCAATTCACCAAAATCAACGATGCATTCTTCTACCACATCATCTACCTGTTGAGGCTGAATATGACTTATGGTCGCACATGACCAAAAGCATACTGTGGGCAGCCACAGAGAAATGGGGGAGCCCTGTTCACCCAGTTTCCTACATTCACCTATCTAAGGGCTGCCAACTTTTTGGGAGAGCCAACCAGGCTACCAAGGTATGCTGGACCCAAGCTGATTCTGCTGGAACTGTCAAGGACAGCTAATCACATATCATGAGAAATGCCTTAAAAGAAAGAAGGGTGGAACTCCTTTCCCCCTCACAGTGGGCCGATATACATGCCTCTACCCACCACAAGGTGAAGGAAATGTTCGCAGAGCTGGAGTTACTCAATTTGAAACATGACTTCCCAGCCAGGCCTACCTTCGACCCAAGGAGTTGTCTACCAAGGGCAAAACTTGATCCAATCCATGTTCCTCAGATCGAGGATATTTATATTGACGTCCTCCATGAGGTGGAGCTCAGAAGGAAGGATCATTCTCGCCTAGCATTGGCAGAAATCATCCAATATGGGGTAGCCATTGTCCCCAAAGGCTTCCAAACTACGGAAGATGAAGTAGACCAAGGTATATACTGACACAGATGGGGACGATTGGCCCTTTCCGGCCATTGATAGAACTAAGGCTCCTCAGACAATTGAGGAGAGGGTCAAGGAGACTCTGCGTAGAACAGAGCATTGGTGCCGGATGAACGGATTAATCTACCTCGGGGGTTGATTTCGCGACCTTCCCCAATGGGTAACGCACCTCCGCGATCTAAACAGCAGCCTAAAAGCAAGGGTAAAGGCATAGAGGGTGAATCTAGCACCACTCAAGAAGAAGCTCCTGAGAGTCCTCCTTCCGCAGCAACCCGAACAGGTCATAACTCTGGTTTCTCCAAAGAAAGAAGCAGAAGAGGATAGTTCCAATAGGCCCATCCACTCAGGATGTCGACACGGCTACAACAACCAAGGTCCCTTCTATCCCTTCTTCTTCTCCTCCTCCCCCTCCTCGAGTGACTCAAGCGACCATCCCTTTGGTCGTGTCCTCTTCCCCTTCTTCTACTGTTTCCCCCACCTCTTCATCTATCTTTTCTTCCCTCGTTGATCTGTCCTCCTCCATTTCTTCCCTCATCTCCGAGCTCCCTTCCCCTCCTATGTCTTCCGCAGCTGCAGTTTCCCTTCCTTCCGTGGGCACTTCTTCGGCTATTCTCTCAATGCCGCCGCCACGTGTCTCCACGTTTTTCCCCTCTTCTACTACAGCTGCCCCCTCCTCTGTTTCCAGGTCCTTCTACCTTAGGTCCAGCCTGGATCTCTCAGCAGCTAAGTCATCAAAAGAGGAAAGTTCCCATCGCTCCGATGGACTTTTCCGTGATCCCATCTAAGGGGGCAAAGAAGCAGAAGCCTGTCACGCGCTTCTCTCAAAGTGCTGTAGGGGAGAGAGTTATGGAAATCGCCTACCCCAATCCCCTCAAAGAGAAAAAGGATCTGTCTCCGACAGATTTTACTGTGACCCAAGTCACAATGGGGACATCTTCCGAAAGTCTTCAGGGGGAGACTCTTTCTGCAGTTAACGCCCTTTGCAAAAAGCTTCAGGAAATCAAAGAAGAGAAAAGGCAACTAAAGGAGCAAAACAAATATCTGCTCCAAGCCTTACAGAAGATGGGTAGTGCGCCTCCCACAACTGCCACCGAGACTTCTGAGCTTCTCAGCCAGGAGAAAATTAACGAGTATGCCAAGATCGGTGAGCAGGGTATGGCCGTTTCCGCTTGGAGGAGCCAAATCCTCAAAGACAACGAAAAAGTGATCGCTGAGTTCTCCGACTTGTACCTGAACATCAGTAAGGCGAATAAAGAGCTCCAAGCGTTAGCAGGGCCCATATCAGAAGAGCTGGAACATGCTAGACTGCAACATGAGGCCTTCTAACAAATGTTCGACTGTTCAGTCGAAGATCTGGTCAAGTTCGGCGTCTTCGGCCATCCTAGGGCCCTCAAAAAAATCATGACCACTCTGGACTACCGGGTGGATCAGCTAGAATTTATTCTAGAAAAGATTGACAAAGTCAAGGAAGAAGCCTTGGATGTGAATTGTTCTTAATATGTCGCCAGGGTTACTCACTCCTTCCTTCACTTTAAGGAAAGCTGATGAAACCACCCGGATCC